>VZTT01054158.1:1231-39761 GCA_013400855.1 Buphagus erythrorhynchus | reverse complement strand
AATGAATCACCATGTGCTGGGACGCTGTCTTCGGTGCTGGGGCGCTGTCCTCGGTGCTGGGGCGCTGTCCTTTGGTGCTGGGCGCTGTCCTTGGTGCTGGGCGCTGTCCTTGGTGCTGGGCGCTTCCAACGCCGGCAGCGAGGAAGGCTGAGCGTACCCTCAGAGCATAGCTGGGCCAGTGCCTGCCCCACTCCCTGGATTTTAGCCCACAGACCTTCTTGAGAGTCAGCACATGGTGATTCATTTGGCACCGATTCATTTGATTGTAATGAAATACTGTGTTCAAAGAACCGTACAGAGGCTTGCTCCAAAAGTATCACGAGAATGGCATCTTCTTAAAATATGTCCACAATTGGGCATACAGGAGCCAGGATGAAAACAAAACACTAATATTCTCTGCCTTGTTCCTTATCAGTGTGTTGCAAATGGGGAGGAACATTTATAAAAGACCACCTTCCTCTTCCTATTTTTGTTTGGCTACTGCCAGAGATCGTTTGCGTGGGGATCTTCAGCAAAGTTCATCTGAGAAGTTGTGAATTCTCTGTCCCTGGAAGTATGCAAGGGAAGGTTGGATGGATCTCTGAGAAACCTGCTCTAGTACAAAGTGTCCCTGCCCATGGCAAAAAGGTTGGAATGAGATGATCTTTAGGGTCCCTTCCACCCCAAGCCTTCTATGATTCTATGATTCTATGATTCTATGAATTAAATAAAAAGTTTTCAGTTGGCTATTTAAACCACATAGAACTCTCATTCAGAATTAAAGTAGCCTTCATTTCATTTTGTTTATTTTACTCATGAAGTGGATTAAGCTAAATTAAATTAAAGGCATTTAAGTCCATAAGGGACTGTCTTAGCAGATTCTTAATGTGGCATAACTTGTCCAGCTACAAAGTAAATTTACATGTAGCATTCCAAGAATCTCAGGGTAAACAGCTCTTTAGCCTTTATCAAAAAAAACTTTATTTGCTGTTTAATAATATACTTTGAAAGTGTTTAAACTTACAATGAACAAGGGCACCAACTGCTCACACTGGGGGAATTGACATGGAACAGAAAATGGACTGTGAATTCCTAGTTTAATATGTTGTAGTTTTCCCTCCATATAGACAAAGCAGGTTCTGTTGAGGTCTATAAGTATTTTCTGTGGAATTCAAGACCCTCAGTTCTGCTCAGAAGCATGATAGTCACAGATTCATAAAGTGAAGTGGGAATCTGAGGCCTGATTTAGCAGGAAATACTGTACACATGCTTAGCTTTAAATACAGAGGTGGTTTGATTGACTGGTTAAGAATTGCCCTGAATCAGAGCCAGAGTGCTGTGGCTTTTTGTGACATTTATATGGCTTCAGGATATGGATGTTCAATGAAAACTTCAATGACAGTCTTCCTTAATAATTCAGAACTCCCGATTTTTCTTCAGAATTAATATCACTCTGGATGATACCATCATTCTGCAAATTTGAGTCTTGGCTCTATAAGGATTTGTTTGCAGGAAGTAGCTTACAGATAGCAGCTTTATTACAGGCAGAAGAAGCAGATTTTTTTTTAAATTGAAGTTGCTTGTCTTTTATTAAAGCCGTTTTAAAGCTTTTTTTTTTTTAGTTTCCTGGGAAAACATGGTGTGCTTTCCAGCAATCTGTATTTTGTAAGGCCTCACCTGGAGTACTGTGTTTAGATCAGATCCTCAGCACAAGAGAGATGTGCAGCTGTTGGAGTGAGTTCAGAGGAAGCCACAGATGCTCAGAGGGGTGGGGCACCGCTCCTGAGAAGACAGGCTAAGAGTGTTGGAATTGTTTGTGTTGGAGAAGAGAAGGGTCTGGGCAGACCTTAAAGATCCTTCTAGTACCAGGGCTATGTGACACCTGGAGAGGGACTTTTGATAAGGGCATGCAGCAATGAGAAAAGAGGTAATGGACTTAAACTGGAAAACTACAGGTTTAGATTGGATATTGGAAAGAAGTTATTTACTGTGAGGGTGGTGAGGCACTGGAACTGGTTTTCCAGAGAATCTGTGGGTACCCCATCCCTGGAAGTGTTCAAGGCCAGGTTAGATGGAGCTCTGAGCAACCTGGTCTACTGGAAGGTGTCCCTGCCCGTGGCAGGGGAATTGGAGCAAGATGATTTTTAGTGTCCTTCCAACACAAACAATTTTGTGATTTATGCAGTTTTTACTCTAGAAAGTCTTTCTTCTTCATTAGAAGCTGAAAAACGTTAATAGCAACACTATCATGAAGTAGTGCACAGCTGTTGATTTACTTTATTGTGGTCACAGATTGCTATTTCCTGGAGAAAAAAGAAGCAGAAGGAATCTTTGGGGAAGACTCTGGGAAATCAGGCAGTACTTCATGATTCCTGTGAAATTCACAGGTTTTTGCCACTGTAAAGAAATCCTCTGCCACTAATCCTCTTATTAGTTTTAAAATGAAAAATAACATTTTTTACATTAAAAATAATGTTTTGAAACATGAAAAATAACTTAATAACTGTATGAACTTACCTAGACATTTGAAAATGTCTAGTATGAATGACTGTTTCTCTTGAGTGTCATTGAAATAGCATAGAAAAAATCTTGCTTTGTTGTCCCAGAATTCCTGCATAATAATGGAAAGCAGATACAAAGACCACAATTACTTGAGATACGAGGGTTCTTCCAGCTTGGCTTTAGGAAACATGAAGTATACCTCAAGAAGGAAGAACTTTGTTTAATGCATATATATTATTCACTATGATTATATGCATTCATTTATCCAAGTGTGTGGACTGAGGTTACAGACGTATCTGAATATGCTGAAAAAATCCAACAACCTGAAGTTAAATACCTACAATAAATTTATGTCAATATCTAAATGGGGTGGGAGGAGAAGACCACACAAAAATGTGTCTTCTTAAGTTCTTGAGAAGAATGAAATTCTCTCCATGTAAAACACTATCTCTTGATTGCAATTGCCAGCTACACTGTGGCATATGTAAAAAGAAAAATTTAGAAAGCAAAATGCATTATTCGCATATATTAAAACAAAGGTCTATTTCACAAGAAAATATTTGCTTCCTGGAAAGTCAAATATGCAATTGAAACAGTTTGGCCTTGAGCAGCTGTAATTTCCCTCATCTGAGGCCTAGGGGGAAGTCAAGGCTTTGAACCTGCAAATGTTTAAGTGCATGAGCAACTTGCATCTGTGTTTTGTACTTGGAACTCCCTGGGGACTGTGTCATGTGCATGGATGCCATGTGGGCGAGTGTTTGCCAGCCAGGTCTTGCACAACGGTGATGCAGCGAGTGCTGGGAGCTGCACTGGTCCAACCCTGCCCTTTCCTAGCTTCAGGGATTGTGGGTCTCCCACAGCTGCTTGTGTTTGACACAAAGCATGTATCAAATAATTTTTAATTGTTTGTAGCCCTGTAAAAAACGAGCTTCAGGCTTCATTTTTGTGTGTCTGGAATCCAGTGAATAGAGATCTGATGAAACAGGACCTCAAGGTCTCGAGATAAGTTTGGGATTAATGTCAAGCTGTGCTTCTAGATCTTGCTTAAGGCTCTTTATTTTGTAAGATAAATCCTACTCTACAACCTGTTCCAAACTTTCATTGTTAAGCAAATTGATGTAACGTTCATGTCCTTTCTGTAAAGAAAATTCTACCATGGGAACTATTACAGCTTTTTCTTTTAACTACTCTCTTCTGTGTTTTAGTGCAGGACTATTTTAAATTAATTATCCTCTAATTTGTAGTTGAGGCACTCAGTGGCTGTAAGTGATAACATCTCCACTGTGCAGTTAGTGTTATTCTTCTCTGTGTATATAAATTCTTCACAAATGCAGTTTTCTGTGCTGTAAATTGAAATCTAGTAGTCTAAATAGTACCATGTCTGCATAGTGTTTAGCAATTCATTCCAGGTGCTTGAAAGCAATTTCAGAGAGAGTGAAAAAATTTCCAGAAATTTTCATATCTTAAAATTTCTGTCAGCCTCTGCAGTAGACCTCATATCTTGTTAATCAGAAACATTGAAGTGTTTTGGAGCTCGGGTTTAACATGAGTGCAAAGATAATGAAGAAATTTAGATTTTCTGGATTTTTGTTAGAGATTTTTAATGCGGGTTCAGTTGAGAAATTAGAATGAAAAATATATTAAAATTTGAGAAAAGCATGAGGCATAGTTATTTTTATGTTCTAATATACAATCTTTTGAACTCTGATGGTGTGAAAGCAAGAATTACAAGAGTGATTTCTCTAGGAAGCTTTCATTTTTCTGGTGTTTGACAAGACTCATTAAAGATTCTTGGTGAAGGATCTCTGCATTTTTGGGCAATAAAGCCCAGTAAGGGGCAGGTTGCACTGGAGAAAAATTTATGATCTGTCTTGAATGTCCTGGGTTTTGGAATGACAATCTTCCATTTAAAAAAATGGGAAAAGGTGTAACATTTGTGGGGATTCAAAAGACTTGTGAGATAAATGAACAGTACAGAGTGAATGTCATATTAGCACTATTAATACATTGCTTTTCTTATTAATCCATCCACCAGTCGAAAAGAAAAAGAGGCATGGTTACTAGGTAGGTTTTTGCTCTTTTAGATAAAGCCTTAAACTTTTAAAGTGCTCTCTGATACCCTTTTATGCATGTCTTGATTTCTATCTCTCCATCATTTATGTTATAATGCATTACTGGATGATCTGGAGTAAATTTAATTTCCTTACCAGCTGCAGTCTTTTTCTTTTGGCACAGAGTGATTGTGTTTGGCTGTGTTTAGAATGAGAATAGAAAGACCTTTTCACAGGGCTTCTTAGACCTGTGGTGTTGTAGAGAGACCTGAAGTAGAAACTCAATTCAATAGAGACCCTGCAAGAAGAGAATTTCAGCTACAGCAGCACAGCTCCTATTCTCCACTCTGCAAGCACTCTGAAGGAACTTCTTTTTGTCAATACTCAGAATATAAACCATATTAATACTTTAGGCAAGATCACTGAAACTCCAACAGTGAGAGAACAATCTGGGATGTTTTTTTATCAATTCTTCATCCAGGGTGATGTAGTTAAAAGAGAGCAAAAAGCTTGATCAGCAGTTCAGCAACACAGATGCGATTACCAAAAGTGTCAAGCTTAGCAGAGCTCTTGTTGAAGTCAGCATGCATTTTCTCAATGACATTATGGGTATGGGGAACTCGCATGTTTTAAATAAGCAATATGCAAATGTACGTCCCGTGGGTGCATTCCAGAGTCTCAACGGATCATCTTGCTCTTCTCATAATTTCTTTTGATTATACCAGGCTGATGTTGCTCTGATGTGTGGGATAGGTACACTCCAGTGTTGGTACTGAGTCTGTTCCCTTACCAGTAAGCATTTACCCAAGTCCCCAGTGTGACTGCATCTTCAGGAGTGGCTTTGCACTGAGAACGTTTGTCCCCCTGACCTTTATGCACTGTAAAAAAACCCCTCAGAAAACAGAGCAAAAGATAAACACAGCATGATAGCAGCAACAACTCAGCAAGCTTCAGTCTTTCCTAAATGCAAATCAGCGTAATTAAATTCTACAGTTAATGACAGACTATACAAGCCTGATTTAGCAGATCTTCTAATGAAACCCTGGGGACTTAAAAAACAGAAGAATGCTGCCCTCTGAGGTTATTAAGGCACAGCATCATCCTCACCTAAGGTTCTGGAGCTTCTACTGTGAGTGGGCAGCCAGGGCCCTTGAGATAGCCAAGCCAGATTTCCCAGGGCAAGTAAGAACTGAGGAAAAGAGCAGAAGGAAAGCACAGCACCCTGACATTTCTCCCGTAGTTATTGCCTGCTTACTTGAATTCTTCAAGGAACAATAGGCGAAGTGTTTGGGCCTCTTCCAGTAGGTCATGTAACAAAAGATTCCTGCTTTTTGCCCATAATCAAAAGGTTAATAATAAATGTGATTTCATGTGCATTTTGTGTCTTGTTTAGAGAAAAATAATTTTATTTATTTTATTTCACCATGACAGAATTTGGTGTGATTTGTCAGAGATCTGCAGCCAGTGCCTTCTTTGGCACCGTACTTCAGTGTGTAGCCAAAGAAATTAACTGTGGGGAAAGAACCAGTGTCATTCACTAGGATAGAATCTGGTGCACACTTCAGCAAAGGCCTTGAACTTTCAATTTGAAGTCAGGGTTGACACTAATATCTGCCAGCTGTGAAATAGCTGTGACACGGAAAAGTATTTACAGGATTAACATGCAAATAAAGGCACAAGTCTTGTGGTTTGTTTCCAAATTCCCACATTCAGTATACTGTTACAATTGACTTCTGAAAGTAGAGCAGAGTTTGCCCACAGGACAGGTTTATAAGA
The DNA here is from genome assembly GCA_013400855.1 of Buphagus erythrorhynchus. Taxonomy (NCBI): domain Eukaryota; kingdom Metazoa; phylum Chordata; class Aves; order Passeriformes; family Sturnidae; genus Buphagus; species Buphagus erythrorhynchus. The sequence goes on along the minus strand of VZTT01054158.1, from coordinate 33,453 downwards.
TCACTGAAGAAGCTTATTCACTGCTGTTAGATCCTGTAACTCTGATGCACTGATTTGACTTCCATTCTAGGATGTAAATTCTCTTTCAGCCCACCTCCAGTTTCACAGGAAAGCAATGCCAGAACTCTGTGGAGTGTGAGGTTTGGGGCAAAAATGTGTCTGGTTTTGTTAGCTGTGTGTACTTAGAAAAATCCAAAAACAAAAACACCCCCTCCTCCCCAACTTAACAATTGATTAATTTGCTTCTAAGCAAAAACCATCTGAACTCGTGGTAGACCCTGGTGTCTTATAACCCCTTCATAAATCTATACTGACAGCCTAAGAAGTTTATTTTCTGCCAATTTTCCATGATCTGCATCTGTGAGGAGGTGATGTAGGTATGTGCTGATATTCCATTGCTTGATTAGTGCTAAGCATCCCCAAAGGGTCAAAGTGTTTGTTCATGTTGGTAGTTTTCCCATGAGTTTGACAATGGTTTGTAGAACATCCAGCACAGTAAAACATGGAACAGAGATCCTCATGAGTCCCATCCCAAGAGTGGCTGCCATCACCTTCTTCCTGCTGTCACATCTTCTGAGAGAGAAAGAAGGTGCCAGCTGAAGTACACATTCATATATTCACAGTGTTTTAAAAATACTTTTGAAAAAGTAGCAAGTAAAACAAAAAAGCCAAACATTTATAAAGCAGCTATTTCAATGTTACTCAACATTATAAATTATCACCAAGCTTTTTACATTTAGAGCTATTTTTGATGGAAAGCACGTGAGGTTGGTTTAAATTTACATGTTGGCAGCTTCTCTTTGACTGAAGACTTTTCCAGGGAGATGAATGGGAATGAGGAGAGTCACTCAACAACGTTTAAGGATAAAGATTGGGAAAGGGTTCTTTGAGGGTGGAGAATTAATCTGCCCTTGTCTGACCTATCCCAAAAACCACATCTTACTTCTGTCAAAACAAAAGCAAGCCTGGGTCTAATTGTTTTCTGGGAAAATGGGACTGAATGTTATAAAGTAATTTCTCATCCTCCCCAAGTCCAGTTCCCCATGAATCTTTATTCTTTGATGGCTACACACAAAAATTCTTTCCTCTATTTTCTCCAACCTGTCCCCAGTATGATGGATGAAGGTCTTGAGTCCATCTAGTTCCTCACCTGCCCCTTTTGTGTTTTGATTGTGGGATTTGTTCCATTCTTTGGCCTTACTCATTTCCACTGCTTGCTGTGGAGGGATTGGCATGTTTTCCAGAATGATAGTGAAAGATATTCTCCACCACAAAGCACAAAGTGCCAGAGCTGCAGAATTTTAGGATCTATCCAGTGTGTGGGAATCTACTGGGGGAGCTCTTGTTTTGAGTGCAGGAAAATTCTCTTAACTGGTGAGCCTGACTAAACAGCTAAGGAAAAGATACTGTGAGATTTGGGACATGATATAATCATTACCCTTAATTATGAATGACTGAGTCTGACTTTAATGCCTGTGAGGCCTAAGTTACAGAGCAGGACTCCCATGGTGCTCAGATCAAAATGAAACTAACAGTAATTGGCCCAAAAAAACCCCATAACTTAAGATTTACAATCTAACTGGTAGAAAAATCTTGTCTCCAAAATTACTATGGTGTCAGATAAAGAATTCAAAAGGACATAGGAAATCATCAATATGAAGGCAGATAAGAAGTGAGCAAATTTGTGTCTAACAAGAAATCTACCAGCCTGAAAGTAGTCATCTGGGTCTAAATTATTTTTTTGAAGTGTGTTTCATTAATACAGTGGTTGATTAAGTACTCCTCATGTCTGGTCCTAATTTGTTGAAAATACTTTTTTTCTTTTCTTTTAAGAAGTTTTTTTCCAGGCTAAAACTTATCAAAAAATCTTGCAAGTTCAAAAAATATTCACATCATCCTGCCTATTACCAAAATGAGTAATAATTACTTACATTTGGTGAGTTAGTATCAAGATCTACTTTCATAAATGGAAAATATTGAGAATTACTTTCCTTTCTCTTGAAAAGTTTAAATATTTATTTCTAGGGGTGTGTGTACATGGATTCTTTTTTGGTCCATTAAAACCATCTCCAAATGAAGCCACTTCAGTATTTCAAAACCAGCTTTTCATTTCTCAGCGAACTGACTGATGAGATTAACTTAAGTTTGATGTACATACAATGCTAAAGAAATACATAATTTCTCTAACAGAGCATTAATGTCTAATTTTCAGCATTTTCAAGTGACAGTTGAATTTTTTTACAGTGCAATCTGTTTTACAAGGTTGAGCCTCCTGCTGGGGAGTAAAGTGCTGTATCACTGAAGGTAGATGTCAAAGCAAAGTGCTTTTAGGTTTTTTTCTTTCCCCTTCCTTCCTGATAAGGCACAAAGCAGCCTTAAGGGCCTATTCTCCACTGGGAAATCTAAAAGTGTCCCACTTGTTCATCTGCACGTGATGAACTATCAGCTGACACCAGTGTTTTAGTCCTCCATCCTGAGCAACCCTGCTGAGAGCTGGTCTAATCTGCACAGCTGTAATGGCCCAGAGGTGATGGAATTTCCCAGCTACAGTCAAAACTAAAGGTTAAGTGGTGTTCTCTCATTGTGTTTTTTAGGACTATCAGAAGTTTAGTTTTTCTTTCTTTGGGCTCAAGGGCTTTGTTTATAGTTCAGGTATTAAGTTTATTCAGTGCTGCAGTCCTCTAAAGATGCTTGCAGCTGTATCCAGAAAGGAGTGAATGAAGATCTGATTTTTCCACAAAAGTAAATCCCAGCAAACCAGCACTAGCTTTGAAGATGTCTATTCTAACTGGGAAATGTTATTACTATTGTTTCATAACTTCCTGAAAGTATATATTGAGGTGGGGTAACTTATGAAGGAGGCTGCAATAAAGGAGACACCTAGAACAAAGTAACTTATTCCAAAGCTCAGGATGGATTTCTTGGGCCTGGATTGCCACTGCTGCACAGGCAATGCTGAGAACTGGCAGTGGAGGAGAAAACACAGAGCTTATTTACAAAGAGGAGTTAATGAAGAGTTCCCACAGGGGTAGATATAAACTTTACTCAATATTATGTAGTGATTCTCTGTGTGGCCAGACCTGTTCCATAATTGAACTGTAATTGTGAGGTTTTTAGGAATTAGTGTCAAGGTTCTCTTCACCTAGGAGAGGCTGGGATGGATTTGAGTGAAAAATGACAGGCAAATTCATAAAAATTATGTAGAGAGGGCGTTTTGGAAGCAGGACACTGCTATTTCAACCCGAAATTATTTACCTAAGATGAGAACTTCTTAAAAAAAACTAAACAAGGTGAATAAAACACAGGATTTTTTTACTACTGTCCTCTTCTGCTCTGTATGTTTTTCCCTTTTGGGAGGCTGATTAAATAATGCTTTGTACTGAGGTTCTAGAGCCACTTTAATCATCTGGCTTTTCAGATATTCCTTGGCAGAGCTTAGAGATGCCAAATGCAGTTACTCTTGTTGAGTGCTGGAGATGGAGGAGCACAGAGAGGCAGTGACTGATCCCAGTGTGGTTGAAGCAGGTGGTTCTGCTCAGTGTGGTGCAGAAATACCAGCCTGTCCTCTCAAATATAAATTAAAGGAATATTCCTGGGGCTCTCTGGCAGAGGTTTCCTGGGGGTGTGACACTGTCCCTGTCTACTACCCCAGGAGGATGAGTAACAACTTATTTCTGTATTCTTTATGAACTAGACTTCTCAAACCTGGTACCCTTTCTCATTACAAGATGCAGAGTTTAGAGCAGAAACATAAACATGGATTTTCTTTCTACACCAGAAATTACTAAAAACTATCAAACTTCCACTTGTGATTTCAGTAATTCAGATATGGTTTTGAACTTTGTTCCATTTCAACAGGAGTCACTCAATTCTTACGCTATGTGATTACATGTGAGAAACAACTTAAACATGCTGTGGGCAAAGGGTTACCAGACTAACAATTTATGAATATAATTTAAATCATTCCTGTGATGAATTCAGTTTAGATTGAAATAAATTATTTTCTTTTAACTAGATAGAATAATTTTAGCCCATTTAGTAAAACAGAAAAAATAATTTATTAAAGGAATTTAAATTCTGTGATATTTCTTGTCCACAGTGATAAAACTTGCTTTTCAAAGAGGAATAAATAACTCCATGCCAGTTATTCAGGAGCAAAACTAAACCACCAAAGAGGTGATAAGAGCAAAACACATACAAGCAAGTCCTCTACAGTGTGGATATCTATCTCTATTTCTGCTGCTTATTCTGGACTTCCTTGAGTGTAGAGCAAGTGGCATGTTTAGAGTACAATTCCTCTGACCTATTTTAGATATCTACATCAGGAGGAGAGGAAACCAGCCTCACATGGGGGCTGTTGGCTATCAAAAAAGATAGGGATGGTCAGCTCAGAAGTCAGATAGTCAGAAGCACCTACATTTGATCAAGTATTTCCCATCCTTAATAAACATTTCATTTTCTGGAGTAATGCAGTGTACTAATTTTCCTTTGTGGACAGTGACCATGTAGCCAAGGCCCTTAAGGTTGAAATCTTGTATGGAGGAAGGCTGAAAATAAAATGTGATAGAAAGCAGAAGCTGCCAAATGAATGAGCAGTGTGTCTACCTTGGCACCAGCCAAGGTGAGTGCTGACACACACATCAATGGTTAATCGATCACTGTAGCAATGCAGGGTAATAATCAATGCTGCAAAAATCTTCATTTTCCACTATGAAAAACAAGATAACTAGAAAAGATTAATTGTACTTCCATTGCTATGTAGGTTTTAATTTCATAGTGAATATTATTTCAGAATAAAAATTATTTTATTTAAGATTAGAGTGCATGCAGTAGAACAATATCAATTTATCCACAGTCATGTACTTTCTTCTGCTTTGTAGCCACAGCAGTTAATTTTCCCGTTCAGCTAAGTACTGAAATGGGTTGGCTTTGAAGCCCAAATGCAGCTGTAAGTGAGATGTGATACATTGTGAAAATTGATCTGAATGTCACAGTTTGTAATAAGAGGACACCGGTTCCTGTTAGTACCTGTAATGTCCTACTCCTCAGCCTCCAGCATGATGGAGTAATCACTTTGAAAATTATCCAGAGTAGAGGGCCATCTCAGACAATTTGCTGAAAATCTGTTCCTGTGTAGGTGTTCCTGCTAAGCAAGTACCTCATTTAAGCTTCATGCTGATTAAGGAGGTCCTTCTATTTACAAAGATATTAAAATGAGGTTGTTCATTTTTTCCCTCGTAGATTTAACAAATATTTTGTCTCTGGGGGAGAACTTCATTATTATCTGTTTCATTTGTTAGCAAGTAATAAAGTTGCATTTATTGCCAAGTAACCAGGGAGAGCTCCCTGGCATCTGAGACTGCAGAGACCCAGAATAGGCAGCTCTTACCCTAAAAGTGTGTGGTCTGTGTGAGGTGGGAAAATGGTTGGGAGTCCTCATTTCAGACTTCATGCAAGCACGAAGGCAAGACTTTGGGCACAGAGCAGGCAGGGCACTTTCATATGAGCTTCTGGGACATTTTACTGTGGTTCTGCTGGTTCAGCTGGGACTCAGCTAAAAGCAAAGCAATGAAGCAGCTGTGAAGCCTGGAGGCAGAAGATGAGAAGCAGAGGTGGAGAGAGCTGGAGTGCTCAGTGTATTTATTAGTATACAGTGGTGGAAATCCAGGCAGCACTGCAAGTGTTTCTGTGAACAAAGGCTCCTCATGTTTGTTTCCACAACTGTTTTCATTTCCTGAGGTGTCTGAAGGACTCTGCAGCTTTTCCTGGTACTCGTTGCTGGAGTGGAGATACTGGGAGGGTTGCACAGCAGATAAATGATCCTCTGCTCAGTTTATAGATCTGAGGAGAGAAAAGCTGTCCTCATTGGATGTCACATTACTTTCCCCATCTCTCTCTGATCCACCTCCCCATCTGGTAATATGAAGAAAATCTCAAGTAGAATTGCTACAGGTTTTCTGGTAATACAGGGGTTTTGTCTTTGTTCACTGTAGCACTGTACTTTAGCTTTCACTATGTGCTGTGTATTTTTCATGTAAAGATGTAAAGATGTGGCTAATGTTGACGATAATATTAATTGCATCTAATTTCATGGGGAGCATCCTCTCCATAGGGATAGCAGACAAAAGAAGGAAGTTGAAAAATAGACTTGTAAGTGTTAAGTGGAATGAAGGCAATCACTGAGGTGTCCCAATCAAAAATGACAGCATTCTGTTTTAATTCAGACTGTCACAACACCTTCTGCAGCCCTGCTGGCAGCACATGCCATGAAACGTGCAGCAGGACCAGGGCTGATTCTAGGAAGAGATTGCAAAGCAGGAAATACTAATCCTGAGTGCCAGTTCTGAGAGCTATTCCCAGGGACCTGGAGGGTAATTCCTGACCTGCCATGTTTGCTTCTTTCTAGGGCAGCTTGTGGCTCCCAATGGCCACACACTGCCCCATACCCCTGGGGAGATCACAACACTTATTGCTGGCAGCTCTAAATAAGAAACTGTTTTCCTGAAAGGGAGGGTGTGTTAGGTGTGGCATTTAGTCGCCAGCCCAGAAAACTTTGCTTCCTTCACTCCAGTTTAAATCATCTACAGGAAAAAACCCAAGGCACTGTCATTAACCTCTATATCCCTGTTCCCACATAGTGGCAGAGGAATAAAAGTGGAGGTTTTTAGACAAGTGTATTGCAGTAATATTTATTACCTCAGGACTGCACTTCAATGCAGATAATAAAATGCATATTGATATTGGCCCACATACAGCTGTGCATAAGAAAACTACTGTGTGGAAAGGGACAATTCCTCATTCTTTTCTATAAAATGTCAATGAAATCATGAGGATAGTGAGACCTCATATGTATGGCTGTAGTAAAAATTATAAACGTTAACAATTAGTGCTGTACTTAATTGAGCAGAGTTCCTTTCGTATCTTAAGTGCAAAGTTGTTCCATGCCAGTGACTGTCACCACAAAGGATCCATCTCGTTTGGTGATACTATTTCTGAATAATAGATCCCTTAGCAATAAAGGAAACTGTAAATATCACTTTAAATCTTCGAAATGGGAGGCAAACCCTAACTGATGTGAGCTTTAATTCTCTCTTCCTGTTACAACCCAGGGAACCAATAGATAATGCCACAACCTATGTGTCAGCTCTCTGTTAAAAGCAGCTTCTGATAGGAATCTAGCACAAGGATTTTTTATTTTCTGGAGAATGTGACATGGAAGAGATGTTCAGTGTTACTCTGTACACATGCCTTTCTAAAGTGCATTGGTCTGGGGTTGGATTCCAGCATTTTTATATGAGAAAGAACATCTGAAAAAAAAGAAAAAGCAACAATCACATATTCAGTCTTTCAATGGTTGGATTTCTCAGTGATAAACCTCATTTCTGTTGTCAATGCTGTCTTTTAGAAGAGTATATTGAGAAAGAAGCAAACATTTTATTAACACACTTAAAACTCTACCTTAAAATCTCTTACTGAAGTATCATATTTCTCTAGACAAACCCGGGACAATGAACATGTAAATTTATTGCTATTAATGGAGTCTGGGGTTTGGATAAACATTAGGTGGTAATTTAAAGGGATTGTAACTGAATTGTAACTTACTTTTACATCTATATTTTACTCCAAGAACATGCTTAGACGAAGTCTGTGCTGAGGGGTCTACTCAAAAAATTATTCTTCATCTTTAATGGTTATTTTTTTTTTAACCAGTACATATTGTCTAAATTATGATTGCCTTTGTTTACCTTAAGAACTATAAAATAATTGTTCCAATGAAAAATCAGAGAAAACCCTCACTCCATGAATTTTCTTAAGCAAGTTGGGAAATGGGGCTATCTACACCCCCCACAATTAGAACTTTTTATAAAGAAATACTAATTTATCTCCTTCCTGATATAAGCAGATCATCAGGGTAAAATTGTGCAAAGGTTCCTGTAATAGAGTTCAATGATTATTAACACACAGACTCCTTGGTCTGGTGCTCCTGTGGTATTACAACAGAAATTATTTGAACTTGTAGAATTCAACAATTCTACAGCATTATCCTGCCCCTCAGAGTTACATGTGCTGAATGGAATAATTAGGTCAGTAATCCAGAGCTGAAACTTTGTTGATGGATAATAATCCACTTTCTGGTAATGGCTGGCTCCCATGAAGAGTTGGCATGAGTTGTGTTGATTAACAAGATGAGAGACTGCAGCTTGACAGGAACTTCCACTTGTGACTGTAAAACAATAGACTTATTGTAAATTACACAGGCTAACAAATAAGACAGCAGGAATAAATTGATACCTGGGCATTTTGAGATCTCTTGACCGAAATCTCTCTCTAGCATGAGCAATAAGCTACTCCTCTTCACTTCTGTCTCTAAGGGAAAGGAAAACAAAGCAGTGTGGCAGAGAAAAAGCAAGGGTTGTTCAAGGAACGGTTGTTGATGGCACACATTGGTACCTAAATTATGAGTCTACATAAAGAATTTATGGAGTGGTGACACAAGTCATAAATAATGTGCTTGGTAAAGAACTGAACTCCCAGAACAGATAAGAAATTCAATAAACTGTATCTGGTAAGATCATATATATACTTAACTTATTAAAAGTATATCCAGAAGTTGCTTTGAGTAAGGCCTGAGAAGCTTCATGCCAGACTTTATGCTTCCACTGTTCTCAGAGGAATGTAACATCTCTGATACTGTATGTTGTAATACTAGCAAAAATGCAGTCAGGAAGTCTAGAACAAACTTAAAAAGCTGTTAGGTCGCTTCCTTGAAGCCTAGATACCACTCAGCTTTTCCTAGGCAGGACTGGGTGGCATCCCTGTGTGGATTTAGTGCCAGAAGGGATGAGACCACAGTGCCTTGATAGTCTGTAGTTTTTGGTGTAGGCTGTGGAGTGGGTGCCTCATATTTGTAATGATTTTGAGAAAAGAAAAAAAAAATACAGTTGCTGGAGTTTTTACTTCATTTCTAGACTGTCATCATAAAGTTAATATCTGTGGCAAAAATAATTAAATATTGATTATGGAAAAAAATATAAGAATTACTCAATTTTGCACTGTTTTGTAACTGGGACAAAATAATTCCAGGAAGAAAATTTGAAATATAAAAGCAAAACAAAATCAGCAATTATAGATTAAAGCAAATAGAAATAAACAAAAAAAGTCACAGAAAAATCCCTAGCAAAGCAAAATGATGGCATTCATGATAGGAATTTCCTCCTGACTTCAGTGAAACAGGGTTAGGAGCAAAGGTGCTAAGTTTGACAGAAGATGTTACTTAAACTGTCAAGGCAATTCTGATGAGCCTGTCAACACTGTGTGGATGCCTAATCTCACGTGTGATGCCAGGGCCATAAATCTGAGCTAATTTATTCATGGAGAATTAATCTGCCAGCATCAAATATTTATTCTGAGATCTCCTTTACTGATATATGGCCTTAGTACAAAACAAAAATCTACTCAGTGAAAATATTCTTAACACATTTTGGCTGTAAATGCCTACATTCAATTATAACCATAAAAGTGTCCTCTTGGTCCTGTTGTGCATGCTTGTTATTGATCAGCAGTGCTTCTTCAAAGGTAAGAAACCCAGGTTCAGTAGGGGTGAACTTTCTTGATGCTTTCCATATCCTCTGTAAATCTGTTCCTGAAAGGTTCTTGTAACTCTGTGATGCTGTGCACAGCAGGCTGCCACGGGCCCTTGGTGAACATGAAGGACTTTGACATTACAAATCATGCTGTGTGTTAGGTTGGGCTTTAGGTGGGAGGGCTGTTTAATGAGAAGCTTGATGTGACCTGGCATGCGCCCTGGCAGCCCAGAAAGCCACCTGTGTCCTGGGCTGCACCACAAGCAGCGTGACCAGCAGCTGGAGGGAGGGAATTCTGCCCCTCTCCAGTTGTGTGGGACCCCACCTGCAGTGCTGCATCCAGCTCTGGGGCCTCCAACACAAGAAGGACATGGAGCTGTTGGAGGAGTCCAGAGGAGGGTCATGAAGATGGTCCAGGCACCGGAGCACCTCTGCTGTGAAGACAGGCTGGGAGAGTTGGGGTTGTTCAGCCTAGAGAAGAGAAGGCTCTGGGGAGACCTTAGAGCACCTTGCAGTGCCTAAAGGGGCTCCAAGAGAGCTGGAGAGGGATTTTGGACAAGGACATGCAGAAATCAAACAAGACGTAACTATTTGAAGTGGAAAAGGGGGGGGTTGGATTTGATATTGGAAAGAAATTCTTTATTGTGAGGGTGGTGAGTCAGTGCAACAGATTTGCCAGAGAAGTGTGGATGTCCCACCCCTGGAAGTGTTCAAGGCCAGGTTGGATGGGGTTTTGAGTAACCTGGTCTAGTGAAAGGTGTCCCTGCCCGTGGCTAGGAGTTGGAGCTGGTTGGTCTTTAGTGTCACTTCCAACCCAAACCATTCTATGGTGATTCTTTGAAAACTGGGAAACAACTTGGTCATTACTCCAAAGAAAGAGTGCAATTTGATCTGATACATGGTAGGTCTCTTTTAAACTCTTCTATATCTCTTGGGTATGGAGAAACAAGTCCCATTATCCAAATCTTTGACAATCAATAACTATCAATTTACTGCAAATTCCAGTAGATAATGTTAAATTTTGAAAATGGAGCAACTTAAATCAAGCTTTTATTCCCAAATCAAACAAGTAAATTCAAATTTGATCAAAAAATAATCTATGCCATCATTGTCTCCTTCTACTTTATTAATTTTAACACACAGAAAGAATTAATTGAATCTGTAATAGTAATTGTTTCCCAGAGATAAGGATTGTGGTGAATGTTTTTAAATGAGTTTTAGTCAGTCGCATGGGCATCTTTTCCTCCTGCTTCTCCAAATTTATGTTTTGGGAGCCAATCTAGAGAGATTTTGGGTTTCCCCTCCTCACACATATCCTCTATTGAGTATTGATTTGTTGTCCCATTTAAATACAGCATTCAACATTCAGGTGTTTAATTGGGACATAAATAAAATGGCTTACTTGGCTATGCCAAAGGAACTATTTTCCAAGGAGCTGCTGTAGATTATGGTAGGCTTGGTGCCAGCATTAATATCATAAATCCATTATCATAATCAAATGGTGAACCATTTTGGACTCATGGAAGAAGGGTTGTCCCAAAGAATGGAGAGGAGAAATAGGAACTGAGTGCTGCCCTGGTTGGGATGAGGGTTTGAGGCAGCCATGCCTTAAAGTGGCTGTGACTGCATCAGCCCTGCTCACTGCTACACACAGCTGGAGAAAAGGAGGGTGGTTTCCTAGAATGGGGATAATCACAGAATATTCTGGGTTGAAAGAGACCCACAGAGATCATCAAAGTCCAGCTCCTGGCCCTGCACAGGACAGCCCCAAGAATAATGGTGGTTTTTATTTTGATGATTGATTTGAGCCCTGAGGAAGGCGATAGGAGGCTGATGAGAAAACTGATGAGGAGACTCCAGGGTACAGGGACAAGAGCCATCAGCACCTTCAGCTGTAGAAGGGGCTTGACCTATCTGAGGAGGGGGATTTTACTTTCCTTTCTCACTGGCTTTGCCATATCAGTGATGATTTCAGCTGAGTGAGTGACCATCACATCCTCCTCCTCCTCCATGGCCTCCACACCTCTCAGTGAGCTGGCAGATGCCCTGCCCTCACACCCCAGCCATGAACCCCCTGGATGCTCACCCCAGCTCTCTGCAGCTCTCCTGGGGCTGGGCATACCCAACCTCCCACTGGTTTTCCCTCTCATGAGAAAAACCTTCCAGGGCTTTGCCTGTGGAACAGCTTTTCCCCCAGCTCCATCTCAGTGCCAGGGCAGCTGAGGCCACTTGCTGTGAGGAGCTCCTCAGGGAGCTGAGGAGGGGGTGAGTTATGTTGACCTTTTAAATACAGCAGTGAAAGTGTGTGTTGTAAAACAGAAGCATAAATTCATCTCCACCATGCATTTTCAGTGTTTCAGCAGCCTACCAATTACCATGGAAATTGTATTTCTCAGCAGTGTCCCATCCTCCAGCTCTTGGGCAGGAAAGCAGAGCTGAGAAACCAGTGAGAAAAGTGTGGGGAGAGGAGAAGAGAGTGGGAAGAGAGAGGGAAAACCCCACTGATGAGGGCAAATCCCTTCTTGTTTTCAACAGAGCCTCCCTGTATTTCCCATGCGGAGAGAGAGGGGCCAGTGTCTCTCATGGGCACAGCAGGATGGGAAGCAGTGCTTCAGCCCCTCATCCCTCCCAGAAGGGCACCTTCTGTGCCTTTCACTGAGAGCAAAAAGGCTTACATCTCATCCAGCGTGCTCCTCTAAATCCCTGGGGGGAGGGGGAGTCAGTTTTATTTCCAGAGAGTGATCTGGAGCTGTGCACAATGCCAAACACTCAGGGATGATGTGAGGTCGGCTGGTTATTTATTTGCTTTATGGATTCTTCTTGTGGATACCACTCCCCTTCATCTTTCTGATGCTGCTGGCAGACTTTGTAATTTTTGTAATTACTGTATGTGAATGGCTTTTTATTATTAAACTATTATACTCCATCCCCCATATTTCTCGCTGATGCTTGTCCATGAGACATGTGAAGACAGTGGAACCTAAAGAAGAAGTCCTAAGATTTAATTTCTCACCTGCACATCTATAAGACCAATCACTTGAATGTCTTTAAAGGAAAGGCAATTTTTTTTTTCAGGATTAACCTAAAAGTAGCCTGGAAACCATTCCCCAGGATAGTGTCTCTGTAGTGCTTTGCTCGGGTTAAAATGCTGATGTTTTTCATCCCTTAAGCACTTGGCTAATAGAAGGTAATAATTGGGTTGATTATAATGTTTATTTTATTTTGTTGGTTTATTCTGTTTCCTACTGAGAGAAACATATTTAAAATGGCTTTGAACTGTTTCGTTTTGTGGCTTGAAATCAAAGTTAATCATAAGCCCCTTTTTTCTTCTTAATATAATGAAGTGTTTCAAGTTGTAAGATCCAGCCTGCATTTTGCACCATCTCATATAAGCTGCATGCTTCATGGAGTTAAATAACAGAGTCAAGGCTTTTAATGATAAGCAACAGCAAAGACAGAAGCAAATTAGGAGCTGCAGGCAGGCTCAAAATAATGTGTTCTGGTGAGTTTTGAGAATTGATGGATTATATGCTTATTGATACTGCAGGAGCACCTGTGGTCTTTGCTCATGGAAGAAGGGCCAGGTGTGGTAGGAACAGGTTCTGCAGGATGTTCCTGATGGACAACAAGAGGCAAAAAAAGTGGGTGAAATATAAAGATAGAGAAGGGCGTGATGGAACAGAAATATGCCCAGTTATGTTTTTAGGAGAATAGGTGTAAGAATAATGTGGCTCTGTGGAGGTTACAGGCATTTGGCAGCATCAGGAGTGCAAGAGGTCCAGTAATGACTCCTGAGGGAGTCTGGATGGTGTATGGAAGCACAAAGATATAGCAGTGTGTAAAAAGCAGTTCCAGAGTGCAAGATCTGCAGAGGAAAAAGTGTTTAAACTCGCAGTGTCTGGGTGATATGAAGAGATGGGGAGTAATTTCATTCTAGGCAAGAAAAGCTCATTTTGAATGTGACATCATACTTGAAGTTGAATTTTAAAATAATAAATAAATAAATAATGAAGAAATAAAGAAATAAAATTTCTGGCAATACTGCTAAAGGTGCCAGCTCTTACCCCTGAGGTGAGCGCACAGTTACAAAGCCCTGAGAAGGGACTTGCCAGCTGAACCTTGCTGATATTTGCAGATTTGTGAAAAAATCAATGCATGAAAAACAAATTGATAGAATTTCAAATAGTAAGAATTTATATTAATATTTATTAATGTACACCTCTATCAAAATATGCTATTTCAGTGCAATTGGTTCATGTTTGGCTGATTTCTTGACTCGTTATCATTTCCAGCCTGCCTCTCTAACGCCTTGTGCTTGAGGCAGTCATTAGCAGCCTGGGCAAGGAGGAATAGCCCTCTGCCACATAAATATTGTCATGATTTACTCTCCCTTTGCATGAGTGGAAATACTTTCACTTGCTGGGAAATAGCCTGAGAGGATTTGGGAGTCCTGAAAGCAAAATGGCCATAGGTTAAGGGATCTTTTTTACCTGATGTGGTAATTTGGGCTCATATTCACTCCATATAGTCCAGGAATAGACAAAATTTCTGCTGCTGCTCTAATGCTTTTCTCCTGCAACCTGTGCAGCACCATGCAAGTCCTATGCAGTGTCCTCTGTAGTTCTTGTGGTTGCCCATCTGCAGTACATTTTTGGATTTGTCTGTTAATAGCAAGCCCTTTGGTAAACACTGATCAATCATTTCCTGTTGTTGCAGGTGTTGCAGAGGACTTTGTTGCTGACTGACACTGTAGTGATCCTTAAGCTTGAGTTCTGCCCCTTCAACATAACACAAGCAGAAGTCTCTTTGCTTGCCCTGATCATCCTTTTTGATCAATTTTTTGTATTTACTGCACAGTTACCTTCTTCACTGTTCTGTCCCCACCCCACTTCCCCAAGCTCCTAGGTGTGGAGGATGCTGTGGCCCCTACTGAAGTTTAGCCCATTTCCTTTGTGTGGCTGTTTCAGAGCTTGAAGCAGACCAGATTTTTGTTTCCAATGGCTTTGTGCTCTTGGCTGCTTTGCTTCAGTAGGATGCTTCCCTAGTCTAAGTTCTTTCAGCTGTTTTCTTGGCCTGATGGTCATTTTTTTCCTAGGCTGCAATTGCCTGTTCTGAAGAGACCAAGCAGAATCCTGACTTTCTGTCTGCTGGAAGGAGATAACTGCAGTGTTTCAATGTTTTTGGAGCCATATTTTCCCCTCTTGCCTTTGCTATTTAGTCTCTTGGTCACTTGGGCATGTCTATATTCCTCCATGAATAAATGGGATGAGCTGGCACCAAAACACTTCTGTGTTTCACCACATTTGGATTGTGTCTACTTTTTTTGTGTGTCTGAACTCAACACAAAAGATGTGCTAGTCATGAGAAAGTTTTCTCTTGTGTCAACAGTCCATACATGAACATCTCCAGACCTCTCAGCTTAGAGAAACTGGAGCAGTAACCTGTGAGCAGACACTTCCCCATGCAGTGCTGTAGAAAGTGGATTTAAGTCAAAGTTCTCCACTTTTATAAGCTTCTTGTTTGCCACTGACAATCTTAATTCCATAATAGTTTTAAATGACTCCCAGGAATTCTGTATTTCACTCTCTTCTTGGGATATATGACATGGTATTTCTAGTCCATTGCCTGAAAATACATTTAAAAAAAAAATTTAATGCAATGAAGCATAAACCCTGTTGTGACACTTTTTATGCCTGCATCAGTTCAAGTTTTCCTAATGTTTTACTGTGATTAAATCCATAGCCTGTGCTTCCCAGACCTGTTCAGTTCTGCATGTCAGCTGATGTGAATTTTATGCAGCACTTGCTCTTGTTTTTTTTGTGAGTCTCCTATTGACACCTTGCATTTGGCCATTGGCCTCAACATGGCTTTATTGTCTACGGCCAGCTCTTGCTCACAAGTGTTATGGTCTGCTGTTAGTGCCTTGTCAGAGCTGTAGGGATAGCATTGCAGCTGGCTATTCAATCTGCTGGAACAGAATTGGTCACTGACCTAACAGCATAACTGCCAGCGTGGTGATTGAATTGTTGGCAGTTCTTTCCTATGGAGCCTACACATTGATGGCCCTTGGATTTACTGAAGTGACTTTGTGTGTGACTCTGTTTAATTGGAAATGTCTTCAATAACTGCACACATTGCCTTCTAGCTTCTCTAAATGGTTGTGGTTTTCAAAATTAGAAGATAGTGATTTTCAGCATGTTACCTATCTTTAGCCTCCTGCACCCCTACTCCCTCTGTGTATCTCGGACCCAAATGTCTCTGTATGGGTTCTGTTTCTTGTTTTCTTTTAACCTTCAGTACTTGTTCTGACTCTTTCTGTTTCAGATTTTTTCCTGTCAGATCACTTACCTTTGCTGTTTGCAACCACTTCTCTAAGATCAGGTACAATTCAAGCCTTATTCCTACATGATAAAATCAAATGTCCCAAACGTTTCTCTGACTAGGAATCTCTGATGGCAACATGCTAGTTGCAGAAAGGCCCCACTTACTACAGCAATAACCAACCACTCTCTTCCATTTCTTGGTTCTTGCTATAAGAAGAAAGGTATTTCTCTCTGGTTTATTTTTCTTTTCCTTTTTTCCTTTTCCTTTTGAATGTTGGTACTTGCTAAAGACTCTCATTAGCTGTTATTGGATTTGAGGCATTATTCCTGGCAAGTCTGTCTCATAGGTCTTTCATTTTTTCCACAAATGAATTGTAAAAGTTCTCATCATTATTCATGAGGGCTGTTAATACAAATTGTTCTTTCTTTCATTGTCTCCAAGTTTGTGCAAAGGTTTTGTGTAGAAAACTACTTTCTTCCAGTTGCCAGCCAGAATCTCCATCTGGCTGCTTTTGTAGATGGTGTTCTATCCTGTTGCTCTCACTGTTCTTTGATACATTTCTGTGTTATTTCTATCAATTGTTAGGTCATAAGAATTCCCATTTTTAAAACTGTACTTGCTTTTTTTCCAGGGAAGTGCTCACAAAAATATAATATAGTATATGAAAGCCATATGAAAAAGTATTGATTGTCCTACATCTTCACCAAAGTCTTTTCAAGATCTGCTTTCTCTTCTGCTTTCATGGTGTTTGGCTATTCTGGTAAACAAATGATTCAGTGATATATGAGGTGATGGAAATATTTATTCAATTTCTGGAGTGAAAATTAATTCATTAAGATTGTCATCCACCATTAAATATCTGTGTTTTCTGGGTACTTATCTTTCTGGTCTTTTGCAATTGATCATCTCACATTTTTTCACTCTTTAATGTTTTCTTTTGGTTTTTTTTCATGGTTTGAGTGATAATTTTGTAGTCTGCACCTATGGTTCTCTTCAGTCCACCCCAGTCTTAATTTTTGCACAGACTAGGAGTAAAGAGATGGTACAGACAGGTTTATTGTAGGGAATGAGAACTTAATCAAAAACCAGGATTCAGCTGATTAAAGCTGAAGCTGTCAAGAATTTAGTCATGTAAATTAAGAATTATAGTCCTGGAACTCTTGGATCAGCTACAGCTTAAAACTCAGAATGTATACATGGGTTTAAAAGCTTGCTTTTTAATCTTAGCCTGCACAGCCTGTTTTTGTGTGCTGAGGTTTTTCTCTTTTTTCACAATGGAACAACCTTCTGCCTGTGCCGGGTCAGGAGAAATTTTCCAGATCCCTACAAGACTGTTCCAGTAGGTGCTGCTACCCTTAACATTACCCTTCATCAACTCTTACTGAAAAAAACACACACCTGCTGCTTCAGAAAGAATGGTGGAGGAGTAGGGATAGTTTATATTTTAATAGAGAAGGGATAGTTTGCATTTTTTTCTGTAAAACCTCATGGTTAGAGTTTTCACCTAAAGCATGAGATCCTTCCTCTGCCTAAGTGGCTCAAGCCCATATGTCCCTTCCTAGATGTAGAAGAGCCTTTTCCCTTTAGGTGTTGACATTTTAACTTGAATGCAATTTGGGATTCATGGGGCACAGGATGCCATAAGATCCACTGGGCAGCTGATTAAACTACTTATCTTTGACTGGGGAGCCTTGGGTTCTCATTCTTGATCCTAGGCCCTTTTATGCATTTTGAATTAACCAGTTACTGTAATTCAGACTGACACTGCTTGTTTCATTGTATTTTTAAATAGCATCCCTGTCCTAAAAAGACAGGTTATAAACTGTATCTGTCCAATCAAAAACTAAATAAATGTAGATATCACTTAGGCCAGAGAAATTCACAGTTTACCTTGTTATTTTTGCAGTAATAAAAAAACTTAGAAAAATCAGCACCTCTGTTTCAAGAGGAGTTTTATCCAGGAGAAAAATGAGCACAGGAGAGATGTGTGTAAAAGACATTGTCTTGTCAGTGGCTCTCTAAAATTCCCCTATGTTTAACCTTTTTCCAGAATATACCATTAAAAAGTACTCTCTTCACACCTGATTTAAGAGCCCTTAATCAGGTCTTTGTCACTTGAGTGTCTAGCAAATAGAAATTGTAGAGAAATCACAAATGCAGCATTGTATGAACACAGCAAAAAACCTCCAGTGAGGTACCTTGATTTGACCATGCTGGCACTGACCTCAGTGACCTTGGGCTACTCCTGGGGACTTTCTGTGTCTCTTGCTACCTGTGAAATAGAAAGAATATATTTTGTAAAAGGTGTTGAGAGGTGTGAAGTAACATAATGGGATACTTTGCTCTTCTGCAATTACTTGCTCTGTTACTAATGCTGGGGTGGGGTTTATGCATAGATGTGCACGTTCTGGATTAAGAAGTAATTAACATTTCAATGAAAATGCATTCTCTGTTTATGCCATGGTACTGTTATTACTTGTTATTATATTCCACTCCTATCTTTTTTATATTTGGCTATTATAATCTCATGCACATCAAGGCAATAATAGCCTTTGTATTATCAGTTTTTATGTCTTTGAGAATATGTCAGTATATAGTGTACTGTCTCCCTTCTTACAGCCTTGCAGTCATGTGTTTAATGGAAAATCTAATATTCAATTACAGTATTTATAAAGGCAGTTGTTGTCCATGATGCTTATGAAGGAACTTGCAAATGGAAATCTCAGTCATTTGAAAAGCAAATGGCAAATAAAAGCACTAGGAGCAAATAATTATTAGATTTCATTATTTTTAGACTTGCATTACTTAAGGAAGTTCAGCACTGTAATTAATTCATAACTGCTCAAAACTTGCAGTCCTGACTTTCTGGTCTATGGTTTTCTCATGTATTTTGTGACACTTCTGGATACTACTTGGAAATATAATCACAGAATCATTAAGGTTGGAAAAGACCTCCAAGATCAAGTCTAACCTTTGACTGAACACCATCACATCAACTAAACCCAAGCACCAAGTGCCACATCCAGTCATTTCTTGGATATTTCCAGGAACGATGACTCTACCACCTCCCTGGACAGCCTGTTCCAAAGCTTGAAAACCCTTTCAGTGAAGAAATTCCTCCTCATGTCCAATATGAACCTTCTCTGGTGCAGCTTGAGGCCATTTCTTTTTGTCCTGCCACTTGTTACTGGTGAGAAGAGACTAACATTCATTCTCCTTGCTACATCCTCTAAACCACCCCAGCTCCCTTAGCTGCTCCTCACAGGACTCACTCTCTAGAGCCTTCACCAGCTTCTTTGCCCTTGCTCCAGCACCCCAGTGTCTTTTTGTGGTGAGTAGCCCAGAGCTGGACACAACACTCCAGGTATGACCTTACCAGTGCTGAGTACACAGGGACACCCCTTTCCCTGGTCGTGCTGGTCACACCACTTTTGGTGCAAGGCAGGGTGCCATTGGCAGATCCCCTGTCCTGAGCCTTCCTGCCCTCCAGCAGACAAACACTCCCACACAACTTAGTGTCATCTGTAAACTGACTGAGTGTGCACTGAGCCCTTCATCCAGATCATTGATAAAAATATTAAACAGATCTGGCCCAAATCCTGAGCCCTGGTGCACACCATTAGTGACCAGCTGCTCTCCCAGGAGCCCTCCTCTGTTTGTAAACATCAGATCTTAAAATATTATCTTGTATTTAGAAGATAATTATTTAAATGTTTATTTTGTTGATTCAATGAACAATAGTAGCTTGATAAACCGGGAAAACTATAAAAATATACAAGGATGTCCTATACAAATGATAGAACAAGGAGTAAGGAGCACAAATTGGAAGAGGGGAATTCAGGTTAGATTCTAGGAAGGAGTTCTTTACCATGAGGATTGTGAGACACTGGAACAGGCTGTCCTGGGAGGTTTTGGATGCCCCATCCTTGGCAGTGTTCAAGGTCAAGTTGGATAAGGCCTTGAAAAACCTGATCAAATGAGAGTTGTTCCTTCCCTTGGCATGGGGAGTTGGGACTAGGGAATCTTTAGGGTCCATTCCTCCTTAACATCCTATGGTTCTATGATTCTATGCACACATAGATGGGAGAAAACACTGGTATATAATTTTTAGGTTTTTCTCCAGTCTCAAAATCCCCATATGAAAACACATTTTGTGAAAACATAATAAATCTTCAGTGTAGTTCTGAAACTTGACTGCAGCAGGTGCTACCAAAAAGATAATAGTTCCTGAAATATCTTCTCATTAATTCCAGGTTATTGCATATTGCCATATGCACTAGACATATGGCACAGCATTAGTAGAATTTTAAAAAGTGCATTTAGGCAGAGAGTGATAGTTTATCTACATTTTCCCATATTTACAAGGAAATGTTCACCCAGCATAAAAAGATACTAATTCAGGTTGAGTAGTACCTATGAGCCCAATTCACAAACCAGAGCTGTGACTTTGTCTGGTGCTATGCAAAACCTGCACAAATTTCTAATCCAGGTGCTCTAGAATAGAAGCACACACAGTGTTGTTCTTCTCTGCTTGGATAACCATATGTATTGGAAAATCCATGCCTGAAATAGGTTCTTTTGTCCAGGAATGAGCCTTGATGGAGTTGCTGGAAATACTGAGGGATCTTCCTGTACATCAGGACCACCTTTAACAGGTGTTATTTTTCTCCCACATCTCCCTGGTTGTCAGATACCAATTGATGTTTTATTTTAGCCTCTTAAAATACACTCTCAGTTGCAACTCATTTTAAAAGCTACCACTGTCATAAGGAATAGTATTTCAAAAGTACTTCATAATGAATGGAGTGCCTGGCTGTCTGCTTGTGTTAGTGAGATGTGGTTTTTTATACAGGGCTGAGGATCAATTTTAGTTTTAGTTAACTGCCAAAGTTCAGATAGTGCAGACTGTCATTTCAGATATCTAAACCCCTTAAAACAGAGTAAAAAGCTACAAATGCTCCTCAGCCTCCTGCTTGTGAAAATACTGTAGGAAAAAACACCATTCTGATAACAAATGATGTCAGTTTAAGGACATTTTTATTACCACACAATGATGTAAATGTGACTGTTTTATAGGGTCTGTCTGTGCGATTTCTGCTGATGACTGAGTTATTAAATAGTTTATTATGCTTTTGTTTTAAATATTTTATTTCCCCCTCAAAAAATGAGTGCAGCCAACCAACATTTAACGCTCTGCATCATTGACGAGGTAGAAATATTTGAACATTCTGATTTCCTCCAGACTATGGAGAGCTCAGTTCAGTCTGTATTGAACCCCTGTAGTTTTTTTAAACTCTCTGTATTTCATGCACTCTCAGAGCATCTTGTAGGTGGGAACAGAAGTGGTGCAGCTGAGTGTCCTTGCTGTGCTGGTAATGGAGAAATTCTGCTGGGCCTATCCTCCAGGAGAGATCTGATTTCAGACTGCATGCAGCCATACCTACCTTACAACAGGATTTTTGTATGTACTGTCAAGAAACAGTATGATTTTCCAATTGCAAAAACTCATCATTCTTAAAAAGTTTGCAAGTGCAGAGAGAGAACAGGTTTTTTGCCTCATTGGAAAATGAGACTTTTTCACAGGTATTGTCCTCACCAGAAACAGTTGTTTTCTGTCTGAACTCTAACACTTTTTAGACACCCAGGAACTCTGAAAGCTAACCAATAGCTCAGTCACTCAAAAGCCTCTGAAACAGCAAGGTGGATACTATTTCTAACTCTCCTCTTTTGATTTGTATTTCTGAGTTTCTGTTAGAATTGAACTGCCCAGAATTTTTGCTGAAACACCGTAAACAAAGCCATTTCTGCTGTTCTATGCTGTGCTGTGGTCCAGACTTCCTCCTGCCCTGTACTGCTGCTGTTTGAGCTTTCCAAACTCAATTAAAGTTTGAGGCCACTAGGGATGGACAGGCCTATCTGTGTTCTCTGGAGAAGACAGAAGCTCTCACTTCACAACCATCTGTACTCATCTGTGGGCTACTGGACCACACAGCAAGATGAGCTGGATCTAATTTGGGGTTTGGCACATGCCCACATTTCTGTCAGCTCCTTTGGCTTCCAAGGCTGCTCTGGAAGGCAAAACTATACTTGATTTCACCAAGAGTCCTCTGGTACAACCTTAGCTTGTCCATACTTCTGTAATGGATTTAGACCAGCAGAATGAGCTTCTATTGGACAACTTTGTGTGTCATGTAGCTAGAAAATTTTTGATCTGGTGCCATGAGCCTTACAGACAGGTTTTCAGTATTACTGAGCTGTGGTCTGAGTATAGAAATGTGAGATTTAGAATTTCTTGACTACTTAGCTCTGCTTGTAAATAGAGGGGAAGGACACACGTGTGCAGTTTTTGTTGCAACAGGAATTTTAATAAAACAAGTTTACTAAAAACTGGGAAATTCCAGATTTACGTTGATAGATCTGTCTTACATTTTTCATAAAATAAGTTACATAGAAGGTAAAAAGTTTTTAAAAGAATAAAATAAATGTGTTTCCTAGAAATAAAGAAACAAGAGATACCATACATGTCCCTAACATTATGCTTACCCATAGGGATTTTCCTTATCTGTTCCAAGTAAGTCAGCTAAATAATTTCTATCTGGCTTGCTTTGGAGACTTCTCAGAGCTGCAGCTCCTCCTTTCCTTTTGGTTTTAAAAATGAAGCTGCTTTCTTTATGGCAGAAAATAGAATGGTCTAGCCTGGATCAGTCAGAGCTTTTAAAGACCACATGTCTTTGCTACTTGTGATTTGACACTGGGACTCACAGATACTACCACAGTGTTAAATTATATCTTTTCCCTATCCTTCCTATGGCTGATTAATAAACACCTTTATGGCATATCTGGATTGGATTATATTCCTGGTTTTAGGCTTTGAGCAGTCTACCCCATACTACAGCCTTTCTAAAAGATACTAATAAGACTTTGGAAAGTACATTATGAGACACATTAGCAGTGTGCAGTAATCTCAAAATTTGTAATATGTAGTTCACCACAGGCTTTTCTCAGGAATATATGTGTGTATGCATATATGCACAGATAAAAATTAGTTTTTTAGTGAGTATAGAAGGCTAGAAAACCAAAACTGAGTAATGCTTCAGTTCCTTTCACTTGTACTTTTTTAGGTTTGAAGGGGTTTGAATTTCCAGAATTTCCCTTGCAGGAGTCTAGTGCTATGCTGTGTGTTCCTAGGCTTATTTTAGAACTTACTGGGCTATTTTCTGACACAATACCTGACTTTAAATGCAGCAGCTGTGTGTCTGTTGCCTTCTGTTAGCTGTATCTGTCATACCAATTGCTATTGCTTAGCAAAGATACAATTTTAAGCAGATATTCCTGGTCTGACTCTCAAGTCACCTTAAAGCTGTTGCCTGCATCAGATTGCTTCATAAACCTGTGTTCTGTAGCCAACCAATGAGAAAAATAAAGGAAACTTAAATATATTTAAATCCTTAAAGAACACGTCCATAAACTTTGGTCACTTTGCTTAGGGACAAAAGAAGTTTCATCTCTTTGGATACAATTGCACAATTTCAAGCACTGGAAGGTTTTGGTGAGGTCTCAATGCAACTTTCCCTTCTTCAGGCTGAACAGCCCCAATTTTATGATCTTGTTCTTTACTGTGGTAAAATCTCAAAAAAAACCACAAACCCTTCTTTGATGTTTTGGGTTGGAAAATTGGTGTGTATTAAAACATTTTAAAAGCTCTAATTGTTTTGCAGAGTATTTTCCTCCAATATACCCACCAGTGAGAGAGTTAATCATGTCTGCTGAGAAGACTCAGCCTAAATGTGAGGTGTTCACTGTGGTTGAGGAGCTGAAGATACCAACTCAGAATTAGGAACACATTTTTCACTAATCTTACATGTTTCAGGGTATATAATTATGGGCAAGACAATCAGGAGAATTTCTGGATTTTCTTTTCCTTCCCCACAAAATTCAATTAGCCAGAAGTATCCAGAGCAACACGGGCTATTTTGGAAACTGAGGCTGGTTTAATGGCTTGTTTTAGAGCATTCTTGCTGCCCTGTGCCTGTTGCCTTTGCCCTTTTGCAGTGAAGAGCTGCTGGGGCTGGGCTCTGCAGCTCGTGCTGGGCTGGGAGGGGGGTCCAGATGCTGTGCCAGTGAATGTGCTGGGAGCAGGCTGGTAGACTGTGACTGATTGCCTAATTTTTACTGCTCCTGTGTACTGATGAGAAGGAGCAAGGAGCTTTAGCTTATCTTTTTCTGCTAGTATATGTTTGTTTTTCAGTAGGTGGCTCTTCTTTCCTGACTCTTTAATTGATGGATGCTGTGGCCAAAAAGCCAGAGCTGTGCAGGATGTGCCTCACTCTCACTTCACTTCCATGCCTGATGTGATGGAGTGAGTCAAAAGAGATTATCTAAACTTTTTATCCACGATAAGGGTCCTTATAGATGAATGTGTACATTTAGGACCTCTAAGAATAAAACCCAGAGGAAGATTGAATTACATCATTAAATTAGCTGATAACAGGAATGCGTCAGGGAAAGCTGGTGTCTTGCCAGCTGGGAAGTTTACTGATTTGTTTCCAAAGCAGACTTTCTGGTTCTTTGAAACGCTATCAAAAAATCTACTCCTGCCCAGGAGGTGGTTAGGGAAGGTTGGTGCTGTCAGTACATCCTAGAGTTTCTCCTTGGATTCATTACTAAAAGCAGTAAGATTTTTAAGAGCAACTGTTAGCTAATATCAGTAAGACCAAAGAAACTTCAGAGAAATTCAAAGGACTCTTGTTTAACTAAGCAATAGACTTGATACTTGCCCTGAGTTCTGCAAATACTACAGTCTGTTACTGATGCAGTAGATACACATAAGGACTCTAAGGAATTTATTTTAATGTTCCCAGTATTGATCGAATAGTAATCTGAGTTTCTCTAATGTTGACATCAGTTTACAAAATTATCTCTGATAATGTGCTGGTTCAGAAAAATAGATCTCGTGGCCTAAATTGGATCATTATGATAATCTAATCAGAGCTTCTATGCAACACAAGTCCACAGGGGACCTGGTAGAGCTTCTGTGCTAGTTTGGCTGGCAAATTTTACTTGCAGAGTGTATTGCCTCTTACCTCGCATAAGACTTAAATGTTTCCTGAACATTCTTCAACTGTGATTGTACTGGGCCCCAGCATATGACAGTGGCTCAAAGAATCTGGTGAGAAAGGAGAAATCTAGAAGGTTTCTTCCTTTTATTTTTGCAAAAGATTGTTCCTGTTTGTTCATTATGCCAGAGTTATTTTGACCTCCACAGGAAGTCAAGTCAATAATCTTAGAGAAGCCTAAGACAGATAAACAATACAGATAAAGATCTTGAAATCTTATCAAAGTGCTTACTGGATAAAACAAGGGCTTGAGGTTTGGACTGAGGTTCCTTGTTTAAGAAACTTTGATAAGTAATTTGGAAATGGTAGAAGGAGCAGTGTTGATAGAGACGGGGAAAAAACAGAATGGGAAACCTTAGGTTTTGTAATTGGGGCACTTCAGAAGAAGATATTGGGCTCTCTCTTAAAAACTCTTGGTAAGAGAGAGTATATGTAATCCATCTTGTGTGATAGTCCATAGTTCCCTTGCAGAAACAGTTTGCTTTTTCTTCAGAGAAGCTTTCTAGTCTCATTGTGTCTTTTTTGTGGGTGTCAAAGGAAAATTGCCCAGAACTGAATGCAATTAGGCCTGCTTGGGAAGCACAGAAAGTTCATAGACTCATGGAATGGTTTGGGTTGGCAGGAACCTATAAAGATCTTGTAGCCCAAACCCCATTCCATGGGCAGGGCCATCTTTCACAGGATCAGGGTGCTCAAAGACCCATCTGACCTGACCTTGAACACTTCCAGGTGTGGGACATCCACAGCTTCTCTGGGCAATCTGTTTCAATGTCTCAACACTCTCACTGTAGAAAAATTTCTTCCCAATGTCCAATCTAAACCTACCCTCCCTCAGTTTGAAGCCATTGCCTCTTGTTTTGTCACTACAGACTTTGGTGAAAAGTCTCCCTTTCTTATAAGCCCCCTCTCTTTAAGTATTGCAAGGCTCCAGAAAATTCTCCCTGGTCCTTCTTCTCCAGGCTGAACAACTCTTTCAGCCTTTCTTCATAGAAGAGGTGTTTCAGCCCTCTGACCTCTCCTCTGGACCTGCTTTAACAGGTCTGACCCCAGACTTTAACAGCTCTGCTTCCAGAGTGCTCCAGATGGGGCCTCACCAGAGCAGAACAGCAGGGGAGAATCCCCTCCCTTGACCTCTTGACTCTGCTTCTTTTCATGCAGCCCAGGATATGGTTCTGGGCTGTGAGCACATATTACTGGGTCATGTCCAGCTTTCCATGTCACTCTCAATCCAACCACAATCTATGTGCAGGACCTTGCACTTGCCCTTGTCAAACTTCATGAGGTCTGCACAGGCCCACTCCTCAATCCTGTCAAGGTCCTTCTGGATGGCATCAGATTTACTAAAGGTTATGTCAGAACAAAATCCAGATAAAAAGCTGTATGAATTGTGACCTTTCATCTTAAAATAGAAGCAAACTCCAGGTCTGCTGTTCGGAAAATTTTGAGCATACCCTGATTGCTGCACTCAGGACACAATTTCATTAGTGCTAATAAATGATGAATGCCTACCAAAGCAAAGCATGCAGTGACACTAAGGGGAACTCGAGTTCCCAGATGTAGCCAAGGGGCAGTTTTATTTTGTCAGTTGATTTCTCCATGGTTTTGCTCTCGTAGTTTCAGTTCTGTGCAGTTTTTCCTGATTTCCCATGCAGTGCGAGTGTTATGAATTTCTGATTGATGCCACCAGACCTATATTTCACATTATTTTCTGAATAGCTTCTTGCAACTCTTAACTTTGAAATAGTTTCAGAGATGTAGTTTTGCAATACACACAGATTCACTTAAACTGCTTAAGGCAACACACCGTTCCTGCATTCCCAAACAGCTTCACTCAGCTCCCATTTGTCAACAGCACTTCTCTTCCTCCAGGCTATTTTGGGTAGGAAATGTCATTCAAAACCAGGACATTCTAGCTATGTGATTATGTGAATAGCTTTAGTCACGTATCACAGCACCTCCCTATTGATCAGGTCCTTGTTCCTCCAAGGTGATTAACAAACTAATTTATTCTGCTAATTGCCAATGGGCTTGACCCTTGACCTGGAGAATTACCATAGTTTTGAGACAGGACAATGCTCAGGATTTCTTCTATGAGTGGCTTGTTAGAGATCCTCTGAGCTGTTGGCAGCCTGCACAATCAAGGGAGCAGTTCTCTCCTGAAATGTCTTCCCAGCAATGGTGCTCTGCGTGAGGAGCAGCGGGAGCTCTTTCTTAGGGAGCAGAGCAGGAGCCTTTCCTTTGGAGTGCTTGTCTTGATTGATGATCCACACAATGTTCAAAGGCATCCTCGGTTAACCCCAGCTCTGGATTCAGCATTGCTTTCCAAGTGCTGGGTTTTATGGGCTTACCCTCCATCTTAGGCACTTTATTTTTACATCTTATCCAGGATTCTAGGACCTTCTGCTTATATTATATGCAGAAACCAGAAACTGTCCTTACGAAAGTCACCGTAATGACTTCTCTTATGAGAAAGGTGTTAGTAGTGTGGTTAGGTAGGCAGAATTTCTTTGCTGTGAAAGTAATGAAACCATTTTCTACCCGAAAAATTCTTCTACCTTACCTATTTTTACCTACAAGGGAAGATAATTTTGCTGATTATCAACTCTGTGGATTTCCTCAGGTTCAACTTTCATGGGAGAATTTAGCAAACAAAAAAAAGGTCATGGCATAACATGGCTCCCTAAAATCTTCCAGTTTTCCAGTTATATTCCTGGCTAAAACAGAGTTTGAGAGGGGACTTAAACTAGATAATACTTGAACGAGAATTGGACACTTCAGCCTTTTGATTCTTTAAAAGACAGCTTTGTTTTGAGAAAAACAAAAAGTTACAGACTGTGACTTTCCTAGAGCCTTTAGAGGTTAAGTATCTTCTTGGATGTAAGGACTATTTACTCTTGGAGGAGTGTTCTTGGATATCCTTTATCCATGAGGGATAGTCTCTCAAACTACCTTTGCCAATCCAGTGTTCTTTGAATAGGTATGCCCCTATTTTGGGTATATGCTCCTTCAAGGAGCACTCCAAGATAAAAAGAGGCAAGTTCTCATTCATTAACTGGTTGTTCAGATCTTACAAGTTCCAGTTTAACGTTGTGAAGCTGGATAAACTTTAGGTCTGCAAAAATGAAATTTGAGTTTGGAAGATGTCCACAGGAGCAAAGATGTGGCATTGCTGGAGATCACCAGAGCTTTGATATTGAATGTCATTTTAGAACACTTAGTAAAATGGAGTTTCAGAGTATTTCCAGTTTAGTTTAACTTGCAGGTCATTATACTTATTGTTGTGGTAATAATGTGTTTCCTCAACTCCAACCAGTGTGTAAAATGGTGAAAGTTATTAGGGCTTTTGTATACAGGTGGACTGAGATCTAAAAAGAGCACCAGATTCTCAGTATTGCTCACTTCATGCTGCTGCATTCATGAACTCAGAAGTGCAGCTTACCAGGGGCTGAAGTCCCAGAAAGTGAGTGGGAAACCCAGCCTTTTGAGGAAGCTTGTCTTATTCAGTGAGAATTTTGTTGCAATGAGATGAATCTGCTCAGTCAATTCTTGTATTGTTTTTAAACACACTGCTGCATTCAGCAGCTTGCTGGAGAGCTTTTCATGTTACCTGTATTTAAAAACTGCTGGACTGAGTTACAGATCAATCTCGCCTCAGCTGCAGGGTTCTGCAGGGGTTCATCTGTCTCCCTGTGCTTATGGAAGCAAACACTGTCTTAGACAAATACATTCCTACCACTGCCATCAAAGAGGCAATTCACAGATATAAAGGAACCTGGAGGACAGTAGTAAATGGCAGAAAATACCCAGAACTTTGAAACTGTGTAATGCTAAACCCATTTTACTCATTTAGGGCTGGGTCTACCCTCATTTAGTGTAGTGAGTGTGAAACCAGGAGGAATTATGCTGTTGAAGTCAGTAAAAGTGCTGCCTTTTAAAGTGAGAATAGAATCAGATTATAATCAAGTGAGAAATATGGAGTATAACGAAAATCATCTTTAAAATACCTACTCTGACACATGATGGTTTCAAGGCTCTGAAACTTTATTGTGGAATCTTATAACTTTGAGTGTGGATAGTTTCCACAGAATAGAAAGATTTTTTTTCTGTATGCTTACACCCTGCAATCTCCTGTCAGGATCTGAAAGCCAGACTGTGGACATTTTGCCTTCCTCATCCACAGGATAAACAAAACAAGAAAGAAACAAAGCTCACCAACAAGAAAGAAGGAAGAGCTAAAGGGGAGTATATGGTTTTATTTATAATGCTCAGCTGCAATCCAGGATCATGCTGCCTTAGTCACTCTTGGGATGCACCTTTTTAATGTTTCAAAAATTCTCATGGGGTAGGTTTCACACTCTTCCTGGGTGGTGCTACAGCATCCTTTGAAATCTTTTCCCTCTCTTATCTCTTTGTACTATCTGTTCTGTCCACCACAGACACAGCAATTTTTGCCTCTATATAATCAGCTCTTACAAACCTGTTGGGGTCTTACCTTACTCCCTGTTACTTTTCCTTCTGCATGTTCCTCCTTGTTTTTCTCCATACTTTCTCCAAACTGATCAGCATTTTGTGTCTCAAAATGGGCACATAACCCTAAATGCTAAATTTAGTAAAAAATCTTACTGGAAATGTATTTAAAGCTCTTCTGTCTTTCACTGACTCCATCATAGTACTTGCACTTCCCAAAAGTGTTGTGTTATTGTCTCATATCAAGTTTAAGAACTATTTTAGTAGAAAGTTCTTTCACACAGAACTTCCATCTATCTGTAAATTCCCCAATCCTTATTTTTATACCTCATTATTCTCGTTGAAATGCAGTTTCTTGTCCTTATTTTATTATTTTTTAAATTTCTCCAGCTTAAAATGTGTCTGAATTTTGATACCCTGATATTGACTAATGCTGTAATGTGTTGGTCAGCTTTTTCCAAAATCAGACACACCTGCTCACTGTAATGATCTGGATGCATTTACAGGTGGTGCACTCACATTTGTTGACTTGGCAACAGGTAGGGGGAGTGCAGTTGTGTCCTTGACATGACAAGAGTAGATGGTGATTGCATAATATGTCTGCCTCATCTGGGATATTTTGATCCCCTTTTCAAGCCAAACCTTAGTGGTTCATTAATGTAAACTGCAGAGTTAAGGCAAGAGATGTGCTCAGCTCCTGATACAGAGGAATTCATCACCTTGCAGAATTATAACCAGTTATATTTTATAAATAAAGAGATACTAGAGCATTTTCCAAACACCTATGAATATCCAGGAGATACAAGTGCTAGTGATAAAAATCACTGCAGCATTACCAGTTTCTTCACGGGGAGAATGTTGCTGTCATGCTCTGGCTGAAGGCAAAGCAAAAGAAATTTATTTTTTCTGTAATGCTTTTACCCTCCAAAGAAATCAAGGTGAAATTAAACCCATCATAACTGTACTGAAAAGTAAAATTTACACGAGGAGAATACAAATGCAGTTTGTGGGCAGACTGTTTTCTGCCCCTAGGAAATATAATGAAAATACAAACCAGCTGGCTGAAATTGGTTTGTGAGTGTTTTTGTAAGGCTGTAGGCAGGCCTGACGAGTCTCATGCATGAAGTATAAGATCACACATTTGGCTTCCACCTCACACTCTCAAGTCCCTTGGCTTGTGCATCTTGCATTTGAAACACACGTGGCTTCTCCCCTGTGCTGTGACTCCACAGGATGTGTGCTCTCCAGCTGCAGCCTGTCTGCATGGCTCTTCTCTTTCACTGTGATGCCTGTGATGCATGGGAATATGTCCACATCTGACAGAAGAGAGACTCCACTTCTGAGTATCTCTATAGATTTAATCTTGGCTTCTCCCTACACTTGATTCTGAGTATAGCAGACACTGCCAGACTGGTTTTTCAGTGGTCTGCCAGTGGGATTATAAGTACTCTGATGCTTGTCTACAGATGGTGCAGTTTTGGAATTGTTATGCAGACACTGTTCTTCTTTTTTATTTTTTTTTCATAGTAGCTTAATCCTCTGTAAAAGAGGATTTCACTAGAAAACAGTTCTCTTCCTGTGAAAGAAGTTGATTGTGGTATTACCCTGTCCTCTCCATCACCTTTGTGACTGGGGCCGGCTCTGTTTGGTTTTCCTTTTGCTTTTCCTTTCACTGATGAGTGACTTCACACACAGGTAAAGTCGGACTATTCTTTCGGGATCTTTTTAGTTTTCACCACCCTCAAGTTAATTGGCCTGCACAAAAGAGTTAATGGTTGAAAATCAAAGGCCTTTGTGCTCTCAAGTCAGATAAGGAATTGAGGCCAGGTATCCTAGGTAGCTTGAGGTTTTGCAGACATTTAAAATGTATATTGTTCATATTCTTAAGTGTTTTCAGTGCCTTTATTTATGGCATTTACATATACTACAGAAGTGATTATACATGCAATTAAGAAACCATACTTGGTTTATTTTGATTTTGCCATACTTGAAAATTATTTAATACACTTAGAAATGTTTCACAGAGAATACTGGATAGGTTCAATTTGGATTAGACCCCAAGCATATCCCCTGTTTAGTAGCTGTGGTGTTTCTTTTGCTGTGTCTTAAGGCTGGAAATCTCCCCTTACTTAGGTAAATTCTCCCCAAGAAGGTGTCAGAACATGGGGTTATTGAGGGCCACTCAGTCTCAGCTCTGCCTTGTCCTTCTCTGGCCATGCTGCCTCAGTAGCCACATGGAACAGCCTTAAAGGGCTTTTTCTTAACAGTACTTTTATGTGAGATCAGCGTTACAGTCTGCTTAGGAGACTGACAGACACAGGGCAGGACTGGTTCAGGATTCCTGATGGAATGTAGACATATGAGGGGTGGGCATATTGCATCCCAGCTGGTCATCCCAGTTTCCTACTGAAATTTGTGGAGATCCAGTGAGTGCTCTTAGCAAGGCTTGCACAGAACTTTTCACTGTGAAATAGGTGCTGAAATAGATCAAATGACTCCTGACCTACAGTGGTTATTACTTATAAAGGAAGCTTATGTAATGAGCTTAGCTATAAATATTTAAATTGTAGGAGGTTAAAGGTGTGAAATAAAGCTCAGCTGGTACAGTGAGGGTACAGCATGGCCAAGAGCTCCGATGATAGGAAACGATGAGTTAACTGTGGAATCCATGCTTTGTTTCTAAGGAAAGTTGGGCACAGTGTTGGCTTGAGATCCTTTTCTGTCACTGTTG
>VZTT01054156.1:9060-19878 GCA_013400855.1 Buphagus erythrorhynchus | reverse complement strand
CTGCCCCAGCTGGATTAACAGATGTTCCATTAACAGGAGATATCTCCCACAGAGATCAGGATCACTGCCCCTGCTGATTTCAACAGATGGTGACAGAATGCAGACTTTTGGTCACATTCTGTATTGCCATCTAAGACAGTCCTGTAAAATCCATGAAACACCAAACAGACACAGGACTGTGTGACCATATCAGAAAGCCACATTGAATCCTGTGGATATTTGTAATTAACACAGCAGCCTTGCTGGAAACTCTGAGTTATGACTCCTAAAGAGTTTGAAGGACCTAGGCAATAAAAATCTTGTTTTTGTCCATCAGGACAAACTTAGGGGATGTTTCAGGAGCCTGGTGTCCCTTGTCCTCTGTGCTGCACATCACTGACTGGACCAGTTGTGTCCTTTTTGTTACTGTGGAAAAAGAGCAGGTGACACCTGGAGGGGTGACTGGCTGGAGATTTGTCCAAAACAAATGCCACATTCTACCCCAGAGCTCTTGAATTTAGTTTGCTGGAGTCAATTTATCCAGTGCTAGCACAGTGTTAAGCAGTAATATTTAAAAAACAGGTTCCACCCTTGCCATGATGGTGGTTGCTTTATCTCCCAAACACTTTGTGCTGTGTTGATCAGAAAGAGAACACTGATTTCTTTATTTGTTTTTTATTTCTTTGTTTTGTTCTGCAGCCACTTGATAAAAGATAAGATACCTGCAGGCTCCAGACTTGATGCTGTGAGTAATAGGAACTTGCTACCTTTCCAAATTTTCTCCCACCTATGGGTGGCCCTTGCAATCCTCCTTGGAGAGATGCCCCACCCCTGAATGCTGCCACATTTCTGTGGGTGGCATCTCACCAGCTGCTCCTTCAGAATCGAGATCTCTGTGCCTTTTAACAAAAAAGGTGTGAGAAGTGCTGCCCTCCTTGGCTTCCCTCCTCATTTTCCTCGCCCCAATCAGTCTGTGAGGTGACTTGCCACTGTTCTTTTTCATTAAATAATCTACTGAGCCAAAACATTATCGAGCCAGGCACAGGTGCCAATGAAAACTGAGTCACACACACAGAGCAATGAATCATTTGAGGCTCAGCTGAGACCTTGGCACACATGTGGCTGTCCCACATGTTTTTATTTTTGTCCCACACATGTTTTTTTTTGCTGTTGGTTGTGCTCAGGGGTCCTCACACTCTGTGTCAGATATCTGACAGAGATACATATCAAAATAAAAATATTTGGAGGACTCTCACTGCTCTGTAGGAGGTAAACCCAAACTAACCCAGGTTTTGGTGCTGGTTTTGTAGCCTGAGTCTGCTGTGTGGAGTTGGAGCCTTCACAAGTCTGCCCTGGAAATACAGACAGGATAAAATACAAGAGTGTGCTGCCTGTGAGGATTTTGGGGACCAGAAAGGGAACAGGGATGAGGCAGCCAGCAGCACAGGCACTGGACCTGGAGTATTTAAGGGAACTGGGCTTGAGGGTCCAGGCACTCAGGGAGGGATGTGGGATGCAGGAGGTGCATCCCCAAACCACAGCAGAGATCCCAACCACCCAAGAACAGAAACTGGGAAGAACTTCTATCCATTCAAAAGGAAAATGAAGTTTGGGGGGGTGGATGCATTGGAAAACTCTTCTTTCCTCTGCTGGATTTGCCTTTAAGGATTCTGCCATTCTGCAAGCTGCTGACAAGTTATCCTGGACTGTGCAGTTTAAGGTTTTGTGTTTGTTTCTTTCACTGTGCCTGCAAAAAGGAGAGGCCAGACAGACTGATGCAGGTCAGCAGAGATGCCAAAGCCTGGCTGTACCCTGCAGCACCCTTTTTTTTTTTTTTTTTTTTCCNGGCACGCTGTGCATGTGCGCGCTGGCACCCTCTTTTTTTTTTTTTTTTTTTTTTGTGCAAGGAGTGGGGTGGTGGGCCCAGGAGAATTTGCTGCTTCACAAAAATGCGCAGGAAGATTCACCCCTCAATGGCCACGTGGAAATATTTATCTGTGATTGTTCTGATTCCGGGTGAAACTGAATTCAGGTTTAAGGACCAGCCCGTGAGAGGTGGCCTGTTGGGTTCCTTGGGATATTTTTTTCTCTTATTTTATATTTACAAATATAAATATACACACAAACAACGGGATGGGAATGCTGGAGCAGCTGTCTCAGAGCTTTATTCCATCACAACCATCACTCTCATTGCACAGAACCAAGCCAGGGAGATGGAACAGCTTCAGCTGCTGGCACAGCAGACCAGGTTCTCTTTGTGACAAAGTCTTTTAACAACTTTCTAACCAATAAAATAATATTAAAAGCTGACAAGTGTTTGCTCAACCAATTAATAAAGCCACACGTACATGTTGCTTTGAGCAATGCTTGCTTGTAATAGCTTAAAACAATGGATAAAGGTTTGTTATTAAGCTTACATATTTCTACTATTTGCTTGACATATTTTCCTGAGGTCTGTCTCTGCACAGCTCACAGCTCTGTTGTTCCTTGTCCTTGCATCTCCAGCATTCCTGCATTTCTCCATCCTGAGATTTGCTTTCACACAGCCTTCTGAGAGTTCTGTACCTTTTCCATTTCCCACAGTGGCCCCTGTAAAATGTGAAAATATGAAATTCTGCCCCTTTCCCTCCTCCCTCTTTCCCTTGGCACTGAGCTGGGATTGCTCAACCCCTGGAGCAGTCTGGAGCACAGACCCACTGCAGGAGCAAGCAGTGAGGGAAAATCATCTGCAGCCCAGGAGGGACAGAGACGTGCACAAGTCCTGGGACTGTGTGAGAGTCAGCCCAAAAAAACCTGGAGACACCATCAAAATGATAGGTCTGTAGTAAACATATCCCCTTCTAAATGGAGTGGAAAAAAGTTATGGGCAGCCTCTCACCCCCTTAGGATGAGTTCCCTAAATGGGAAGGGAGGGAGGGAGAAATCTGGAGTTTGAAATGTTCAATTCTTCCTGGAGACAAGAATAGCTTTGTGAGTTTTTTCCTTTTTTTTTTCAGAAATAATAAAACAGGCTGACTCATGAACCTTCATTCCCATCTCTACCTGGTCCCATTTTTTTTTTTTCCTTTTGGACTGTGCCAGCTCAGGTTTTCTCTGTGCTGCAGTATGCATGAAGCAGGTTGGAAAAAAAAAAGTTGTCATTGCAAAGAAAAACCTATTCTCCAATTGCCTGTACTGGGTATGGCAACATGGATCCAGATTGAATGAATTAAGCTTTTATTTTGGAACCTTTAGGGCAGGAAAGCAGCTGCATTCTCTGTTCTGNTCCCAGAAATAATAAAACAGTCTGACTCATGAACCTTCATTCCCATCCCTACCTGGTCCCATTTTTTTTTTTCCTTTTGGACTGTGCCAGCTCAGGTTTTCTCTGTGCTGCAGGATGCATGAAGCAGGTTGGAAAAAAAAATTTGTCATTGCAAAGAAAAACCTATTCTCCAATTGCCTGTACTGGGTATGGCAACATGGATCCAGATTGAATGAATTAAGCTTTTATTTTGGAACCTTTAGGGCAGGAAAGCAGCTGCATTCTCTGTTCTGATGAGGCCAATGCTCCCTGCAGGCTTTACTTGTCATTGGGTCCCTTTCTTTCATCCCAGTCCTGACAGATTTCCAGTGTATTTTTCACTTAGTCCTTGTGAATACCTCATAGGGCTGGAGAACCCCAGAGCTGGTCAGAAAAAATGCCAGCTGAGAAATGTCTGGGGCCTTCATGAATTTAATTAGGGCTACAAGGCTCTTTGCCATTCAGAATGGACAATTTCCACCACCTTTCATGAAGAATCTGGACTCCACAGAACTGTAAATTTCACTCAGTGGCTTCCAGTTCTATCCCAATTATTTGCTAAGTGCTGTTTGTTAAGAAGTCATCTGGTCTTTATTTAAAGGCTAGGAAATTAATTGAAACTGATGGAGGACTTCCACAAATGACAAACTCCATCAGACTCATCGGTTTCAACCTGATTGAAACAATACTTCAGAGCTTTTTTGGCCTAATATTATTTGTTTTTGTGGATAAGCTGGGGTAGAATGAATGGCCTCTTTTGTGAAGTCTTGCCTTGAAACTGTGGTGCTGTACTGCCAGGTTTTCATTATAATTACTTTTTATGCTTCAAGTCTGTCACTAATTCAATATAAACTTAACATAACAGGAGTTTCAAATATGTCCAAAGCGAGTTCTTAAATACTGACCTAAACTCATTATAAGCATGAACTGGCATAAAGTTTTAGCTGTGTAAGTTCAAAAGTAAATTAAGCCAATAAATGAAGTGTGGGAGTTAAATGGCACATCCTGACTCAAGTTTTCATTCATTCTTTTGCTCATTAGCCTCAGTGCATGTGTTTCTGCCTTTCTCTGTGAGGGAAGAACGTTGGGCAGGTCTGGTAGGAGAAATCAGAGCAGCAACTGTGACTCTGCTGTCCTTCAGGAAGGTCACAGGACTAAGTCTGACTGTGCCAGACCCTGTGTCTCACCAAATTTATGTTCCAGCCA
This sequence comes from Buphagus erythrorhynchus, assembly GCA_013400855.1. Taxonomy (NCBI): domain Eukaryota; kingdom Metazoa; phylum Chordata; class Aves; order Passeriformes; family Sturnidae; genus Buphagus; species Buphagus erythrorhynchus. The sequence goes on along the minus strand of VZTT01054156.1, from coordinate 15,410 downwards.
CGGATTCTGAGCATCAGCAGCTCAAACTCATCCTGTGCAGGGGTAAACGTGGTGACAGAAAACACAGGGCTTCAAAGCCACCTGGGGGGTGTCATGTGGCCACCACAATTACCAGAGTTTTCCTCCCAGGTTCCCCTTCTGTAAATAAAATAAAGCAATTTCAGGGCCACTTTGGAGGGTGTCACAGTGCTGGGGTCAGTGGTGACCTGGCTTTGAGCCCTTTCTTTCATCCCTGTGGCTGCCCCTGGATCCCTGGAATGCCCAGGGCCAGGTTGGACACTGGGGTTGGAGCAGCCTGGGACAGTGGGAGGTGTCCCTGACCATGGCAGGGGGTGGGACAAGATGAGATTTGTTGTCCCTTCCACCCCAAAACATTCTGTGGTTCCACAGTTTGTGTTTATCCAGTGAGAACTCTTGTGACCCGAATTTTTTGGCTGGTTGGGTGAAGTCAACACCATGACTGTGTCGATGCTTTCAACCTGAAGAAAGTAGAAGACAAAAGCAGATTAAAAATAAAGTATGGAGACAGAGATGTAAGGATCCTGGACTCCTCAGACCTCAAGCTCAAAAAAAAAAAATGTGCAAAACTTCCCTACCAGAAAATCTATCTGCTTAGCCCTGTGGCCCTTAAGGATGAGTCCTTCCTCCCCTGTGTTCCCAGAAATCAGGGAGAAACAGGCAAAAAGGAATCTGTGGCTGCTAAAGCACATCACAGAATCAGCCTGTTTTATTTTTCTGGTGTGGAAACATCACTGAAAGGCATTTTTCTTTCAACTGATTGGGGTAGTGTTTTCCTCATGTCTAGATCTGGCTTCCTGAGCAGAAGACACACTTTTACAGAATGCTGTTCATTTAAACTTAAGGGAAAAAAAAAAATAGGGGGGGTGTGAGGGTTAGGGAAAATATTTTCTCCCTTAGCCTCTCAAAAATATAATATTTTCTGTATTTTTTGATTTTGGCAAAGGCTGCAGTGTATGCCAGCCAGAAAGTAAGTAAAATACAGTCAAAGGCTGCCCTTGTCCACATGTTTGAAATGGACTACCAAAAATGCATCATTTTTTCCAACATTTTTGTTGGGTGGAGCACGGAAGGTGATTCCCCCTTTCACACCCTAACATAAATATTTATACAGAACAGCTCCAGCTTAACCTGAAAGGAAAAAGGTCTGGAAGCCTGTGGCAGGAAATAAAAATCTTAAAAAACAATTTCCATTAAATTTCTGGCTCTGAACGCGATGCGGTGGGCTTGGCACACGCCGCGTGTGGGTTTTGAGTCAAACAAACGGCCCTACAGAAAACCCTGAGGTTTTTTCCTGACTACATCTTCACAAACTGTCTCTGTTACTCACCAGCCACTGGGAAAGGAGGGGAGGAAAGGCTGTGCTGCCTCGGGAGAGCACTTTAAATAAGCCTGCTGTCCTTGCCTACCTCCTCACTGAAAAGCAGAAGAATAGTGAAAGGATGCCCTATCCGAGGGGGAAAAAGTTGCACAGCATCCCAGACACAAAGGGGATGTATGAGGGATCATAGGGCAAGCACTTGCTTTGAAAATAAAAGGGTCTTTTGTAAGAGGATGGAAGGTTTGGGTTGGCTGCAGACTGCCCAGCTCTTGCTGTGCTGTCCCCTCCTAACCCAGGACAGAGAAGAAAAAAAAAAAAATAAAAAAAACCAACCAAAAAAAAAAAAAAAAACCCCAAAAAAAAAAAAAACCCCCCCCAAAAAAAAAAAAAAAAAAAAAGAAAAACCAACCCCCCCCCCCCCAAAAAAAAACAACAACAACAAAAAAACAAAACAAAACCAAAAAACCAAAAAAAAATAACAGGAACGTGCCCCCAAGTGTTCTCCTCAGCCAGAAACTGATTTTGAAAGCCAATTAATTCTTACACCAAGCCGAATTTTATAATTTATTTTTTCATTATAATACTGCTAATGTGGAGGAGGTGTTCAGGAGGACCACATTGCCAGCAATGGTAATTTTCTGTACTTTTTACATTCTGGTTTTTATGCTGGGGGGATCTCCAAGCACTTCGTAATTGCTAACCTGTGGTGGTAAATGTCACCACCACTGGGATGAAGCATGGTGTCTGGGGGAGCACCAAAGATCCACATCTCACTCTTTATGTTATGCATTTTAAGCAACTTTTAGTTTGGGGCAATGCAAATAAATTATTAAATGCATTTATAGTGCGTTATAAATAAAGATTTCTTAAGCTGAGCTGAGCGCTGGTCCGGGTTTGGTTTAAGCCTCATAATTATCATGTGGCCCCTTTTAATTTCTAAATTATGGCAGCCAGCTGCTTGGCTAACTCCTTAAACTGATTTTGTCCAAACTTAAAACTGGGGGCACAAATCTGATGCATCTTTATCTGAAGGTGGACAGAGACATCTTTTAAAACCAGCAAATTTTGGCTTTGTTCTGCTCAGGAGCTCTTGTTTTTCACTGCATTACCATCATGCACATTGACTTACCAGTGGTTAAGCACCCAGGAAAGTGAGGAGTAAAGGAATGAAGGCATCACTTCTCATCCTGACATCACCATCACAGCCTAGGTCACTATTTTGATGGTGGCCCTGTGGCAAACAAGTCACAGAAGAGTTTGGCAAAAGAATCTGTAATTCTAGGCAGTGAGAAAATTGAATTTAAATATAATTATTTTAAATTAAATTATTTAAATTTAAATATATTTAGTGCAATGTCAAGGATTTTGACTGCACTGCCAGTATTCAGGGAAATGAAGCAAAATCCCTCATCAGGACTCCTGGAAATTGGATGAAATGCAGTGTTAGCCTGGAAGAGGTGTAAGGAGGCTACTTCGGTTCAACACAGCTCATTAAAATTACTTTTTGAGGACTTAAACCTTGAGTACTTCATTTTCTGGCTGAAAAATCTCAATGAATCCATCCAGGACCTGAAGAAGCCTCCAGTGGGAGTGAGTGGGGACGAAAAGCTGAACAGCTTTTTTTTTGTGAAATATCTTCCAGTGTCTCTCAGATGCATCTGATGCTCTCTCCAGCCTGGGTGGGCACTGCCTTGGCTGCATTGGTGCTGCAGGTGTGGGTGATTCCTGCAGGAATGGTCTGGTGGAGCAGGGATGCCTCGGAGTCCTTGAGTTTGTTTTGTTTCGCTCAGTGAGTTAGGTCACAGCTTCAGAGGAGGAAAAAAACCAAAAATTAAAAATTAAATATACACGCTGCTTTGCATTTTTAATGCTTGCAAACAGGCATTTGCCAAATGGATGGGGAATCCTTAGGAGCTGGGCGAATGTTACAGCTTTAAAGGCAAATGGTTTGCAGCAAGTTTTTTACTGAAGAGTTCTGGTTAATAAACCATTGCTTTGCATTTGGGAAATGTGGTGGATTTATTAACATGGGCTTTTAATCCCTGCCACGATGGAAGTATTCCACAGTGCTGTTCAGATGCTTGATCTCACAGCTCTCCTCCATAAATCTAAGCCACATTTCCTGGATATCACTTTCAGCCTGCTAAATAAGGTTTTAGGCAAAGACTTTGATAAAAGAGTTTATGTTTTAGGATATGGGTCTAGATGGACTTCTGTGTGAAAGCTGGACTGGAATGATTGCTTGATCTGTAATGGAAATGAGGTTTAAAAAGCTGTGCAAGAGTAGATATGAATTGCTGACTGGCCACAGCCTCCCCTTCCCACTGGCATGCATAAATTTTGTCACGAGGGAGAGCCTTGTGTGGACACAAATGACAGTTCTGTGGTGATTGTGGGGTGCAAGATCTCACCATTTCCTGCTGGAATAACCTTCTGAGCAGAGGTCTTTCCAGGTGCAGACAGGGCGCTGAGCTGTGTGTGGGGTGAGGGATGCAGAGATGCCCCAGGGCGTGCCGTGGGTGAGGCTTGGCAAGCCCAGCTCTGACCCCAAAATCTTCTCTGTGCTCTTCTTGACATCAGACAAGAGTTTGGCTTAAAAGGGACCTTGATCCAGCTCCTCTCCCTGCCTTGGCTTTCACTGTCCCAGGCTGTTCCCAGCCCCAGTGTCCAACCTGGCCTTGGACACTTCCAGGGATCCAGGGGCAGCCACAGAGCCATGACTAAAGACCTTGGAAAAGTTGTGACTTTGTTAACTCCTTCTGAAAATGGGAGAAAATGGCTAAAAATGGGCAAAATTCGTCTTCCTGAAGCCTTCAGGAAGGATGGCTGGCTGCTGTTGAACAGAAAGCTGCTGGTATAATTCCTGAGTAAATGAGAGAAGGGCAAAACACCGTGGCAGGGTTCTTAATTTTCTGAGGGTTTGGGTGAAAATCTTCACGTTTCTGTCTTTGAGGTGGTTCCATCAAGTCTCAAACAAGGCCATTTGGCCAAGTCCAGTGTCTGTGCAGAGAGCACTACCAGTAAGTGAATGCAGGGCTGTGTTCACCCATCTCCATCCTCACCCCCTTGGCATGGGGTGGCTGCCCTTGACTCTTTGCTCCCATTTTCCATAGGATCTTCAGGAAAAAAAGACAAAAAAGAAAATTCCCTCTTAGCACCAAATCAGGAGCTTGTGGCTGGGCTGACTGCCTTGGTGACTCTCTCTCACAAAAAGGTTTTCATAATTTAATCTCCAGTGGCTATCAGAGATTGAAAAAGCTGTGGGGTGGGGGAATACTTCATCCACATTTCCCACTGCAACTTTTCCTGCTTGAGTTGTATTTTAAACAAAACTATCCTCTACCTGCATCTAAAGCTGTCACATAGGGTTATATCAGATATTTTATCTTTATTTTTTTTGTTTTGTTACTGCCCCACCTGTGACAGCAGAAGTGCCCTAGCTCCCATGTGACTCTCCATGACAAGTTTCTCAGCTCTTAATTTTTTTGAGCCCTAATTGTGCTTTGAAAGTGAAGGCAATCCAAATGCAAATTCACATTAGTAACTATATCAATCTGCTTGTGTTGAAATTTCCAAATTAAGTACTATATAGATAAAAGAAAAAAAATCTTCTAGTCTGGGAGAAATAAAAAATTTCCCCTTGAAATTCTGCTGAGTTCCATGTACAGTTGACCTTGCTTGAATGATTACTGCATTGCTACTGCAGCTCAGACATATCCAAGAAAAGCCTTTTTAAAGAATTTGTCACAGGATTGGCTGAAAATTATCAAATTCTTCTGTATTGTGGATCAGTGTGGGAACTTTAGCCTTGAAAAGACATTGGAAAGATGAATATCTCTACAAATAATGTTAATTGAGATTAAGAATTATATGAAGAAGTGCTGAGTGTGCTTATTTCACAAGGGTTTTTTTTTTTGTTTGGTTGGGCTGTTTGTATTTTTTTTTTTTTGTTTTTTTTATGTACAATTTATTTTCCCTTTTGCAGGGGCGATTGAGACTTGTATGCTATCTTTAGAAATTTGGAAGCATAGGTATCAACTTTTCTGGAAGTGCTCAGCCTTGAAGGTCATGTTTTAAAAGTGGGAAAGGCAGTTTTTCCTGGCGCCACCCCTGCCACAGCCCTTTTATGATAACTGTCTCTGAGACAACTTGAGAAGTGTCTGGAGAAGCTGTGAGAATTGAAGACCTTTGTTAGCTCTGTGCTTTGGGGGTATTCTTGTGCATTTGGGATTCGCCACTCCCAGGGGTAATAAAGGTGAAGGTGCACAGACACGCAGGGAAATGAAAAAAAAAGGGGGTTAAAAAGGGGTTAAAAACACCCCAAACGTTAGTTTTGTGCTGAGCACTCCATTTTCCAGAGCTAAATATCCCAATAAACTCCCCTGAGAAAGGCTGGTGCAGTAAAGCTGAGCTACACATGATTGCAGTCAGTAACAGCACAAAAATCTTATTTTAAGTGGCTTTGCACAAAGGCAAAGCTGGGTGCATGCTAATCACACTGTGCTGCACTGATCTCTGGACAGAGAAATGTTTGGTTGGTTTCCCATAAAGAATGGGCAGAAACCAGATTATCTGGATCTTTTGGAGCTGATTGGGATCTGGAGGCTTGATGGAAGTGGGATGATTGCAGTTTAGTGCTGTCAGCTTGTGACACAGTCAGCCGAGCCCAAAAGCCACTCTTAAAAATTGTGGGTTTTTTTTTTTTGGCATCATTGTTTTGGCAGGCTGCAAAAAAAGAAAAAAACCCAAAGCAAAACAAACCAACAACAACAACAAAAACAAAACCAAACAAAACAAAACAAAAAAAACCAAAAAAAACCAAAAAAAACCCAAAACCAAACCAAATCAAAACAAAAAAACCCAAAAACATCCAAAAAACCCCCAAAACCAAACCAAACCAAACCAAAACAAACAAAACCCAAAAAAACCCAAAACAAAAACAAAACAAAACAAAACAAAAACAAAAAAACCACCAAAACCCCCCCAAAAAACCAAAAACAAAATGAACAAA
>VZTT01054155.1:0-19502 GCA_013400855.1 Buphagus erythrorhynchus | reverse complement strand
CCGGAGCACAGCCAGGCCACGCCCCGCCTCGCCCCGGGCCACGCCCCGCCGCACGCGCTGCCGCGCGCCACGCCCCCTGCCGCGTGCCTTTAAAGGGGCCGCGCTCGCCGGCGGAGTGGCAGTGCCGGGGGAGGAGTTCCGTTGGGAGGCGGGAATGAACGTGCGGCAGTGGGCGGTAGTGTAGCGTGGGGGTCACAAAATCACAGCACCAAACCTTTTGGGAAAAATCTCTGACAGCATCGAGTTCAGCCTATGGCCCAACACCAGCACTGAGTGCCACGTCCAGTCTTTCCTTAAACACCTCCGGAGGCAGTGACTCTATCGTCCCCCAGGTAGCCCATTCCAATGTATAATGACCCTTTCTGTGAAGAAATTCTTCCTAATGTCCAACATAAGCCTTCCCTGCCACAGCTTGAGACATTAAGCCAAAGCAGGGCCTCAGGGATGATGAAGGGCCTTGAGGGGAAGCCGTGTGGGGAGCAGCTGAGATCACTGGGTCTGTTCAGCCTGGAGAACGGGAGACTGAGGGGAGACCTCGCTGCAGTCACAACTTCTTCATGAGGGGGAGAGGACGGGCAGGCACAGAGCTCTGCTCTGTGGTGACAGTGACAGGACCCGAGGGGATGGCATCAAGCTGTGTCAGGGGAGGTTTAGTTTGGGTACTGGGAAAAAGTTTTTCACCAGAGGGTGGTTGGGCACTGGAGCAGGCTCCCCAAGAAAAGGGACAGAACACCAAGGCTGACACAATTCAAGAAACATTTGGACAATGTTGTCAGACACAGGGTGTTACTCTTAGGGTGCTCTGTGCAGGGCCAGGAGTTGAAATTGATAAGCCTGGTGGTTCCCTGCCAACTCAGTTTATTCTGTGATTCTGTGATTTTACATCCCCTCATCCTGTCACTGGTTGCCTGGGAGAAGAGACTGACCCCCAGCTACACCATCCTGTCAATGAGTTGCTGACAGTGATAAAGACCCCCTGGGTTTCCTCTTTTCCAGACTAAACACCCTCAGCTCCCTCAGCTGCTCCTCACAGGAGCTGGATTCCAGACCCTTCACCAGTTCTTTTCTGGACTTGCCCTTTTCTGGACTTGCTCCAGCACCTCAATCTCCTTCCTGGATTGGGGGGCCCAGAATTGGATGCAGCACTTGAGGTGCCTCACCAGTGCCAAGTGCAGGGCAAGGATCATTTCCCTAATCCTGCTGCTTTTATTATTATTGATCCAAGCCAGGATACCATTGGCCTTCTTCTGCAAACTGCTGTTGGTTCATGTTCAGCTCCTATCAAGCAATCCCCAGGTCCTTTCCACTGGGCAGCTTTCCATCCATTCTATCGCCAACCTGGAGCTGCAGGACTTGTTGTGACCTGGGGACAGGACCTGGCACTTGGCCTTATTGAACCTCACACAATTGGTCCATCTATCCAGGCTGTCCAGATAGTCACAGGTCATGAGTGGGTACAGCAGGGCATGGTTGGCCCACTGTCAGGCACCCATGGTCACAAACCAGATGGTTTTGTACAGAGCATGGTTTCTGAGGAGTGAACTCACATGACTCAGGGACCGTAAAAATCCTGCAGCAGCTCCCAAACTGGAGTAGAACATGAATAGGCACCTGCCATCCCTCACCCCAGCATGTTGTTCTCACATTCTCCACAGATGTGCCATGTAGTCACACCAGAACATGCCATTTCCAGGCTTCCTGCCATTCCCTGGCTTGGCTAAGGGTGAAAATGCTTCCAGAAGTGTAGAGATATATCAACCAGTAAACATGAGCCAGCACCTGTCCCTTAGTGAGTATTTAATGAATAACATAAATAATATTAATTTAAAAATAAAGAAAGAAAAATAACAGTAATTGTCCAGGAGGCGGATGACCCATTTCTGCTTGGCATTTCTTTCATCCTTCTGTGCATGGCAGGGCTCAGGCCACCTCACAGAGGCACCTGCTCCTTGGACAAACAGGTTGGATGATGTGTCCCATCATCCCTATGTCATTACATGGCTTTAACCTTCTTCTTTGCCCCTATCGCCTCCCATGCTTTCCCATCCCGATGACAACCCTGTAGACATGGGTTACTACTGGATCAATTGCCTGCATTTTCCAAAGCCAAGGACTTTCCCAAAGGCACAGGACTGACAGCCAGGGCCCTGTGTGTTGGTGGGAGATCATGCAGCTGGAGCAGCCTGCACTGCAGTGGGACCTTGAAATCTCTCCCTGATGCTTGGCAGCCTTGGCTCTGGCTCCTTCTCCAGACCTTGGCCCAGGGAGGAGAGCAGGAAGCAGATGGTTTTCCCCAAGCTCCAGCTGATCCCAGGACAAATTTGCTGTTTCCGAGTGAAAAGCAAGGCATCCACCCCCTTGTCCCTGAGACTGCTCTGCTTGCCCTTCTCCTGACTCTCGAGCTTTCCCCAGAGTCACCCCCATTACCCTCTCCAAAGGTACCCCAGCACTGTCAGTGGTACCCAGTCCAGGGCTTGTGAATGCCTCCAAGCTACAAAATACTCCAGCCCTTGCAAAATCCTATCTCACCCTGGACAATGTTCCTGTGGGGATTGGCATCAATTTTCTCATGAAGCTGGGATGAGCCCTTGCTCAGTGCCACAGGGGTAATACAGAGGAACATCCCTCATCCATCTGCAGCTTGACTGACTACTGGAATAAAGTGTGTGTTCCCCTACAGGGACAGGTCAGCCACTGGCACAGGTCAGTGGCTGTGGTTCACTCTTCACCACCCTGGAGTGAGCTCAGATCTACTGAAAGCTGCTTAATTCAGCTCTCACTTCCTCAGTGGGGGGCTGGAGGGCTGGATCACGAAACACTGTTTGTCAGAGAAACTCGTTGGAGGCTGGGTAGTACCATGCTGTGTGTGTTTTCTGGTGGAAGTTCGATCCCATGTTCTTTTTATTTATGCCAGTGGAATAGAACAGAAAATAATTGACTATTTCTGTTGGAAGGGACTACAGAAATCATCCGGTTCAACTGCCTGAACAATTCAGGGCTGACCAAAAGTTCAAGAATGCTGTTCGGGGCATTATCCAAATGTCCCTTAAGCACTGACAGGCTGGGGGCATTAGCCACCTCACTAGGAAACCTATTCCAATGTCTGTCCACCCACTCTGCAAAGAAATGCTTCCTAATGCCAAGTCTCAACCTCTCCTGATACATCTTTCAACCATTCCCACATGTCCTATCACTGGATACTGGGAAGAGCTCAGTACTTCTCTCTCCACTTCCCCTCCTCAGGAATCTGTAGAGAACATTACCTTGAGCCCCCTTTCTCCAAACTAGACAAGACCAAAGTCCTCAGCTGCTCCTCAAAAGACATTCGTCCAGCCTTTTCACCAGCTTTGTTGCACTCCTCAGGACATATTCATGGATCTTCGCATGCTTCTTAAATTGTCTTTAGTTGATGGACATAACACATGCTGTGACTTCTGTGCTGATGCCAGCCAGCAAAGACCTGCTCTGTTAATAGGGCATCCCAGCTTGCTGGTAAAACATGGATTTGCTCATGCTTGGAGGAAAATGTGCAGGAGCCAAGCTCTTTTGGTACTGCACTGCCCTCAAAACATCTTTTCTTGCAGTCAGCCTCCAGCACAGACTTTGTCTGAACCTGCCTAATGCTGGAAGAGATAGAAGAAGCAAAGTTTGGAGTTTATTCATGATTTATCTCCGCCTGCTGCCTGTCTTGAATGTTAACGCAAGATGTAATCATGCAAGGCAGAAAGTAAAGCAGGCCCTGGTGTACTCAAGAGAGCAGACTGTAAATTTTCCACTGGGTCTGCTTTTAGAAAGGGTATTGGTCTTTTCCCCTCTTGATTTTTTTTCCCCTTTTCTGCAAAAACATTCAGCATTCAAAAAAAATAGAAACTGTTGAAGCAACAGAGCATTTTGAAGCCTGTGCAGCCTGGCAGCCCCCTCCAAGGCTCCTGTCTGCATTTCTGTCTGTGCTTCCAGGGAGGCTCAGCTGCTCTGCCTGGTGTCCCCTTCCCTGAACCCAGGCTACCCTGAAGCTAGCATAACTTTTTTATTTATCATATGGCATCTCTCCCCTCCAATCACTTCTGGTATATCATAATGTAGGGATGAAGCCTTCTCCTCCTTCTCCTTCAGCTGCTCTCCCACGGATGGTCGCTGCTTACCTGCAAGCTGGGCTTTACATAGGGTGTACTCTGTCACAAATAGTATTGTTCCTTCTTCTATTTTCTTTTACTTTCACCAAAATGAATCAGTTTGTTCTTTGGGCTCAGTGAACAAGAAATAGAGTCTGATGTGGAAACATGGGGCTCCAGGAAGGGGAAGTCTCACTGAGAGAGGAGGAGGCTACACATGCCATTAATCCAGTCCCCAGCAGCAGAACTTGTCACTGTAAACTGGACCTCAAGGTGCCACCAGTGCAGTAGGTTAAATCTGACTTGAAAACTTCCAAGTCCTTTCTGCTTTGTTCTTATCAGCTGTTTTTAATATCTCTCTTCCTCATTTATTTCTTTCTTCCTGTGAGCTGTGTTCACAAAGGATAACAAACTGAGAGTTAACTCCTCTGCTTAGCAACACCAGAAGCTTTGAAAATGCAAACCTGTCTTGGTGTCACATTAGAGGGTTACTGCTCCATGAGCTGTCAGAGAGAGAGGACAAGAAGTGGGAAGATGTGGGAGTGCCTGTGTGACTCCATTCTTAGGACAGAATCCTCTCATGTGATACTTCTCACTGCTTTATCTAATTTCTTTCCTGGGTGGCTCAAAGGATGAGATACTTGCTCCTTCCCCAGGGGAACTGGATTCACCTGGGTTAAAAGACAACAACACAGTTTCCTCTCGTCCTGCCTCCTCCCTACTTTTGTGCTTTGGTGAAACATCAACAAGTCCTGGGGACTCTGGGCTGACTTTAACACTTTCTTACCCCCAGCAAGTCAGATGGTGAAGTGATGAAGAAGATCAGGCCGGGGGTAGGAGTTCTGCTTAGCTTACAGCTACCCCACCAGGAGCCCTTTGTAGCTCAAAGAGCAGGCAGCTATTCCTTGGGCTGTACTGAAACAGAGCAGGACATCTGGAGGTCCACCTCATCATTGTCCTGCCCCAAAGCTGGTTCTAAACAGCCTAAGATATATTTGTCCAACCAGTCCTTCAGACTGTCCAAAGTGAAAATTCACATGCTCCTAGGTCAATGTGGTTCAGCTCTGGACTCAATTCCTCTTCCTGTTAGAGAGTTCGTAAGTCTCCCTACTGCCCAAATTTTACCCTGTTTTTTTATTGCCAAGACCACTGTAAGGGTATGGAAGACAGAGAGAGGGGTCAGGGTTATTTCCTCTGTCTCCTTCCTGGAGTGCCATTGCCCTGGCTGGGTGAAAATCTCCAGCAGCAGCACATGCCCATGGGATGAGGGGAAACAGCACCTGGGGTTTGCAGCTGGTTTTGCTGCCCCTGGAGGGGCAGTAATAGAGGAATCTGGGGTTACTTCTTTTATTTACACTAGATACCTCAGTCCCAGACCAGACGACAGATAAGCACCATCATGATGGATCTCAGCTCTGACACAAATGTCCTGATGCCAAAGAAAGATCTCCCCATTAAATTCCTCGAGCATTTAGTGAGGAAAATCAAAGTGTGATTATCTGGTCTGCTGCCCAAGTGAACAATGCAGTATTACTGCATAGGGTGAGTCTCNAAATTAACCCACCCCAAAAAAAAAAAAAAAAAAAGAACAGTAGTACAAGCTTTAAATCACCTTCACATTGACACCTATATAGGTTCCTCTATCTAGGGAGTGGAGCATTAGAGTACTCAAGGGAAGTAATTGTCAGTCTTTGAGAATAAAAGTCTGTCCACAATTCTCCTTCTGGCTCTCTTTCACCTAAAAATGGGGCAAGCTGATCCTCAGGCAGAACTCATCACAGGGATGAAAAGTTACTTTTGAGCATCAGTCAGCAGCATCTGGGTTAACAGGAGCCTCCTACATCAAAGTAGCCACTGCAGAGTAATGCAAAGTTTGGAAGATTCAGAGCAAATAAGAAAAATGAAAAGAAAAACAGATCTTTAGTGGAGCTTTTTCCCTATTTTGATTTGGCCTTTTTTCTGGTTGTTTTCATTTGAATAAAGTTGGCTTGACCTTATTTTTTTTTGCCTTTCGACTCCAGTTTGCTCTTTTAAAATGGATGAAGTCCATCACAAAGGCCTGATAAAAGAGTGCCGTCACAATACCTGCTGCTCCCATTCAGCTGATGAATAAATTATAAGTGCATTACAATGCTATTTCAGCTGTGATTCCGAGGCCTGAGGAGTGTGGTGACTGTGACCTTAGTGGTTTGAATTTCCAAGAGTTTGTGTACCTGGCTGTTCAGGTCACCTTACACCTTCCATTCTGGGCTCAGTGGGCAGAATATCTGAGCCTTTTCAAGCTGCCAGCTCTAGGCACAGTCCTCGAGCTGCCCACAGGGGTGGTGGTATGTGCTGTGGTCCTCAGAGATTCATGATCTCAGAGAATCATACAAAATGCTGAGTTGGAAGGGACCCATCAGGATTCTATTGAAGCCTGAAGTGACTGTTACCCCCCTCCAAAGGAGCAACCTGTGGAACATAATTCTTTATTGATGGAGCTGTGACTGGGATATCCATATTGTTCAGTCCCAAGAATAGTTTCTCTGTTGGGAGCTGGAGTTTTAGGTTCTTTTTGCTGCACAAGACATCCCTGTCTCCATCATTCTGGTGTGGCTGAGATGGCATGGGTGCCAGCATGGGGGCATAAGGTAGCATGGGGGGTGCTCTGGGAGAGACATCAGCCTAAGCCAATGTCCCCAGTGCTTCACCTTCACCTCACCCACAGGGTCAGCTCTGTGGGACTCAATCTATTGAGAATGGGGGCCCCATTCCTGGGGATGAGTCATCTGTGTTAGGCAGGCATTGGCAGCAGAGTGAAGGAGCTGGAGTGCACAGAGCAGCTGCCTGGTGGATTCACCAGACCCTGCTTCTACCCTCAAGGAGCAGGTGGCTCCTTGTATTTCTGCAGAAGCCATGGTGAGGATGGACAGCATTTTGCAGAAGGTGAGTGAGGGGAGGAGGAAGCTCTCTGGTCTCACATCATTCCTGGCTTGGGGACACCAACACCATGTTCTGTGCTGAATGCCATGATATCAGCTGAGCTTACAATGCTGTCACTCATTGCCATACCTTGGGTGGTCTCTGTGGGCTGGTCTGCAGCAGCAGTGCATTCACCTTCTGACAGTAACTAAAATGCAGGCCCAGCAAGGCACAGATGAAGATGCATAGCTCAGGTCTTGCTTGAGGCCTTGAAAACTGACCACAAGAAAACTTTCCATTAGGAAACAGGGAGGGCCAAGTGAGTTTATTTAGACCTTGTTTTGCTCAGGCTGAATTTGGCCTTTTCATGACCCTTCCCACAATAAATATGAACAGATCCAGAGGAAGAAAACCAAACTGCAGAATAAGCACCAAGCCCAAGGCATGGCCAGCAGGCTTGAGTGGCTGAATAGCAGAGACAATCTCTTGGGTGAAAAGGTCCAGAGAAGGGTAGGGGCAGGGGATTCTCCTTTAGCATCTCCACCTCCAACTTCCTAACAAAGAGAAGTTCCTCTGAAAAACTGCTTTTAGGACTTGTGTGGTACATACAATGTCTCACTCTGCTCTGTGCACTCGTAGGCTGTGAGCTCTGGAAACCGCTCTGTGGTGGGTGTGAAGCAGAACTGGGCAGGGGAACACCCTTGCACTGATCCTGAAAACTGCTCTGTGCACTCATATGTAGAAAGGAAGAGGCTGAACTTTCCTGCAGGAGCCTGAATCACCAGGAAGATAATTAGTGCAAATTTCCCAGAGAGGTGAACAAGTCTGGAGAAGCCTTCCTGCCTGGCCTGAGCGTGCTGAGAAGTGCTGTCATCTCCACCCTGGGGCTTGCTGTCCCATGGAAATTTGGAATGAACTTCTATGGGGTCTTAAAAAAAAATAGAAAACTAGTGAGCTCACAAGGCTGAAGCCCTCCAGCACTGTCAATGTTGGAGAGCAGTGCTTGCACACCCTCTTGGAGAAGGGAGGGATGGGACCCTGCAGGGACTGTTCAGGGGTTTGATCGTCTTCCTCTTGACTCCACCAGCTGGTCTGCATTTCTGTCCCCTCCAACCACCCCTTGCTGGTTACCCCATTTCCATCAGCACCCTGGTGCAGACCTTGGGACAACCACAGTTATATTCCTGCCTATTTTTTGTGACTGAGGCTGGAGGGCTCAGACCCGAAAAATGGTCCCTGGGGCACAGAGTAGAGCATGGCTGTGCCCTGCAGGTGCTGTCCCTCAATGCTTTGTTGTGCCAACATCTCAATCCCCATCTGCAGCTGCCTTCAGGGCCAGGTAAATCTCCTCCAGACTTGTTTACCTGCTGTGAGATTTCCATTAATTAAGCTCATGCTTCTCCATCCTGCAGGAAGCCCTTTGGCTGCACCAACCTGAAGCTCTCAATCCACGGTAGGTTTGGCACATCCCATTTCCTTGTCCTATCTGGCACATCTCAGATCTTCTGCCTGGCCTGTAGGATGGGTTCTTCACCTCCTCTAGTTGTCATCTGTCAATTCAAGGGCAGGAAGGGTGCAAAAAGAGCCAACAGCCATGTTTGTGTGTGGATGTGCATCAAGGCCAGTCCATTCTATAGAATTCCCACTTTAAAGACGCAGAAGTCTCTGATGCTGTACCAAAAAATAAGCTGTGGTTTTTATCTCAAATGGGTTTGTTTTTCCTATGTGTGGACATTTCAAGGATCTAGAAAGATCTAGATCTAGGAGGAAGGGAGTTTAAGAGCTAAGCCTTTGCATCTGGACCCTCATTTGCACAGTGCTTTAAACCAATATGCTTTTCTTCTTGTCTTTGACACATTCACTGGTGCTGCAGGGGAGGCTTTCAGCTGGGTGAGCTGGCTGTAGTCTGGTCCTGTGGGTCTGCATCTCCTTATCTCCAAGATAATGAAGGGCCCTTTCTTTGCTTTTGCCCTGGGGAAGTTAAAAAAACTGTGAACATACTTGCCAGTGGTCAAGAAGAACCAAAAAAAGGCAAGTTTTAGCTATTTCTCTCTTCATGCTGCCCCTTCAGTTTGAGAATGGGGTAAAGCAGAAAAGCCCTGTGGGGTGTAGGCCTGAAAACCTCTCCCTCCTCAGGAAAAATGTCAGAGCAGGATGCAAGATGGCAACCAAAGGAATCAGTAAGGACCTTCTGAGGAGTGAATTTTTCTCTCTGCAAACAAGCAGCCAACATTCCACGAAGGCCACAAAACTTAGATAAAAGCCTTTCTTCACCTCAAGCATGTTTTCCTCTCAGCATCCATTTTTAATATATTTATCTCTTTTTTTTTTCTTTAAGTGCAGCACTGGTGAGTATTGCCAGAACACTTAGATCCTTCCCTAAGCATCAGAATACATGCTCAGCTTCAGAAATGCAGAGTTTTTCCCTAGAGTGAGACATATTTTCATTTACTTGAATGCTTATGAGCAAAAGAAATTAGAAGGAAGGGTTTGCAAACAGACGAGCCTAGCTTGTCCTGTAACAGTATAAAGCTGCTTCTTCCAGAGCAACTTTCAATGCCATAGGGCATTTTTCTGTGGGGTTTCTTCATATACGTGAAAATATTAACCCATTGACTCTGGCCTAACCTTCCAAACCTTTTGTTTACAGTCACCCACATACTGACTTTCACATATAGATGAAATATATATACATATATGCTTCTTTCACATCTAGTTGCTGTCTAGAAACCTGCAAAAGCTGTCAAAACTTCTGATGACAGAGCACAATCAAATTACCCCGCTGTTATTCCTCATATTATGATGATTAATAAATAATAAAAGCCATTTGAGTAATATTTTATCTGGCTCTTGGAAAATAGGAGCTTGTAAATTTCCTGACTGTTCCTATCCATGGAGGTATTTCCAAAACCTTTGTAAATAAAGCAGGAGAAAACAAAAAGATTCTCACTTATTGAATCATGGAATCAGAATGGCTTGGGTTGGGAGGGACTTTTAAAGGCCATCTGGTTCTACCCTCCAGTGAGCAGGGGCATCTTCAACTAGAGCAGGTTGCTCAGAGTCTTGTCCAGCCTGGTCTTGATGTTTCCAGGGATGGGGCATCCACCACCTCTCTGACAGGCAGTAGGGATTTATCCCCAGCCAGCAGCTGAGCCCCAGGCAGCCACTCTCCCTGATGGGATTGAGCAAAGAATTGGAACAGTAAAAGTGAGAAAACTTGTGGCTTGAGATAGACAGTTTAATAGGAAAAGCAAAAGCCATGCAGGTAAACAGAGAAAACAAGGAATTAA
The DNA here is from genome assembly GCA_013400855.1 of Buphagus erythrorhynchus. NCBI lineage: Eukaryota > Metazoa > Chordata > Aves > Passeriformes > Sturnidae > Buphagus > Buphagus erythrorhynchus. Next base: position 9,199 of record VZTT01054155.1, on the reverse strand, counting down.
TCCACTGCTTCCCATGGGCAGGCATGTGTTCATCTATCTTCAGGAGAGCAGGGTTCCATCACACATAATGGTTACTTGGGAAGACAAAACACCATCACTCCAGATGTCTCCCTACCTCCTTCTTCCCACACTTTATGAACTGAGCATGATTTCATTTGGTCTGGAATACCTCTTTGGTCAGTTGGGGTCACTGTCTTGGCTGTGTCTACTTCCAGCCTCCTCTGTACCCCCAGTCTTCTTGACAGTGTGGTGGTATGAGAAGCAGAAAAGGCTTTGGCTCTTTGTTACTGCTCAGCAATAACAAAAACATGTCTATGTTATCAACACTGTGTTCAGCACAAACTCAAAACACAGCCCTATAACTGTGAAGAAAACCAAATGTGAAGAAAATTAACTCTACCCTGGCCACTGTACTCTAAACCAGTGCACAGGTCTGTGCTTTTTTTATACCACGGACCCCAGAGCTGGATGCAGTACTCCAAGTTGGTCTCACCAGAGCAGAGCAGAGCAGAGGGGCAGAATCCCCTCTCTGCCCTGCTGCCCACGGGGCTCTGGATGCAGCCCAGGACACGTTTGGCTCTCTGGGCTGTGAGTGCCATGGCCAGGTCATGTCCAGCCTCTCACCCACAGCACCCCCAAGCCCTTCTGGGCAGGGTTGTTCCAGCCTGTGCTGATACCAGGGGTTGCCCTGACCCAAGTGCAGCCTTGCACATGGCCTTGAACTTTATGATGTTCACATGGACCCACTCCTTGAGCTTGTCCAGGTCCCTCTGAATGGCATCCTGCCCTTCAGGTGTTTTGTGGTCATTAGGTTGGCAATGGGGCCATTTGAGTCATATTTTATTTACATTGGAGGTGATTGCCAAGTGAGACCTGAGACTCTGAGGCTCTCTGTCAGCACTGACACCACCTGCACCAGAGATACTTTGCACACAGAGAGAAGGATGACAGTGCTTTGCAGAGCCCTTGGTGTACAGGGTACTGTGTACAGCCATTCAATGGAGAATACTAATATGGAAATAATAGAAGGCTTGAAGACTTGGAGGCTGTTTTGGGGACAGTGAACTTGCCTCTTTTATAGACAGAGCTGTAAAAACCCAGAAGATTGAGAAGTGCTCCTGTCTTTTGACATTGAATTCTGCTTCTGCCAGTCCATTCCTCATACAGCTCTCAGGGCATCTTGACCGTGAAGACCATGAAGATATTGCACAGTCTTTCAGAGCCTGATCTTGCAGCTGCACCTGGGTCAGCTGTGCCTGCTTGAGGTATGTATTGCTTTGAATATTTTCCCTTTTTATCTCATTTTCCTGTGTCACAGAAACGAAAAAGGAAATTGGGAAATTCTCACTGCCAGGTCATGGTTTCCCTTTGCCTTCACTTTATCTCATGACCTCCAGGGTTGGTTTCTTGGCTTGAGAGTCAGCAGCTGCTGCTCTATCAAGGCACTGCACTAAGTGATTCCCCAGACACTGCCTTATCTCCAGGGACTTGCTTGCACAGGTCCTGATAGGCACTATCTTCTGTCCCCACCTGCTGGGGCCACGTGTCCTGTCCCCCCCAAAACTCCAGGAGGTGCTTTGCACAGCACAGCAGTGAGATCTTAGGGCAGATTCACACAGGTAGATAGCAATTTTGTCATGGCCAACACCAAGTTTCAGTGCTGAGTGCTTCTCTATTCTGGAATCTAGAAACAGCCCACAAGGACCTATCTATCCCAACACTTGTTTTCATGCAAGTCCACCCTTGGAAGGGTGTAAGGACAAGTGATACTTCCCCAAAATATTTCTTCAACCTCCAACATTTTTTGTGAGTCAGACTCCCTGAGCTAAAAGTGTTCTTACACATAATAGTCTTCAGTAAATTTTTCGACCATTAATTTGTGTAGTTATTTTTGAAGACAGATAAATTTTAGGCATTTGCAATATCCTGTGCCAAACAGCTGCCCAATCTAATGACCTGCTTGGGTGCAGAATTACTTCCTTGGGGCTTGTTTTGATCTTGCCACCTGATAAGCTTTTTTGATGCCCTCATCCTCACAGGAGGGAAAATAATAAATGGTCCTTTTTTATCCAGTCACACTCTACCCCTTGTAACTTTGCAGGCTGTACTATAACCTTTCCCATGGTGTCTTTTTGTTGCAGAAGATTCCCAGCCTGCACAGCTGTTCCTCCCAAGGACACAGAGACCTTGTGGTGTTATGATCATCTGAAAATTGTTTCCCTTTTGTCTCCATCCCCTTCATAAAAAGCTCCATGAATCTTGGGTACAACTCCACAGATCGTTTAAAAACCAAACAAAAAAAACAAAGGGAAATTCCACAAAGTGAGATGCCCACCATCTGCCAGGCGACTTCAAATTGTTCCATCCCCATGCTTTCTACCCTGCTGTCCTCACACAGACTGCAAGATCTGCTTCCTGTGGGATCCGTCTCTTTGTGTTTCCTCCCACACCAAGTAGAGGGGAGGCAAAGGAAACCCCAAATGACAGCAGAGTCATTCATCTCCAGCATAAAACTTGGGTAAAATAACCAGCCTATTTCAGGACAGAGGCTCATCCCCCAGGGGGCAAGGAAGTATTTTGCCCATGGCTTGGCAATGCACAGCAGGGCAGGATGAGGTGTCATTCAGCTGGAAGGCATACCTGTCATGCCTGGGTTTTGGGACTTTTGGATTCACCTGGATGTTAGATGGCGCAAAGCCCTCAGCCCTCAGTTCTCTGTGCAACCATCAGCACCTCCAGGAGGCATCTGGCTTCACCTCGTGTTCCCCTGACTCATCTTGGTGCATGTCTCTCCCCAGTTTCTAAGCCAGGACAGGTAACTCCTATTCTTTGAGGTCAAACAAGGCTAAAGGTCAGCAAAGATTTGCCAAGATTCCCCAGAGCTGATGCCCAGGTTTTATTTTGGTGGAAGAACCCTCATGCCAGCCTCAAAGGTGTCTTCCCTGCTGGGGAAGAAGATATCACTGACCTAATCAGACCGCTCTGACTTACGAAGCAGCTTTGCAGAGGCTGTAGGGGCCAGAAAAGAGGGGTTCATCTCAGCCCAAAGCCAGAGTGCTTCTCCCTTCCAGCCCAAAAGCACACCATGGCTTGAGGCCACATGATGGGGACTAATCTCAGTGCAAAAAGGGGATTCAACACTCACAGGGTAAGTCTTTTGCAAGGTGTACTTGGAGTAGCAGAGCTTTGAAGCTGATTTCTGGTAGCACCATCTTAGGTGGAGCCTTGAGTGGCTAGTAATGTGGTTCAGAGTGCCTCCCTATCTTTCTCCCATGGTGGAAGATGTTGTCTTTCTCCTCCACCCGGCTGAGCTGCCAAATTCCACAGAACAGCTCTGAAACACCTGCACCTGGAGGTGAGGCAGCCCCTGTGGGCTGAAAATCACAAACTAGGAGGGATGTGGCAGAGACACAGTCAACACTGTTGCTTAATCTCTGTTTCTATGAGAACCAAAAGCAACATGGAGAACTGTGAGGGGATTTCCTGAATGCTCTTCCTGAATTCCTGAATTTGCATTCCAGCAAAACCCTCCACTGCCTTGCCTCTATTCCCCATCAGGTGAATGAGAATGTAACATACCTGTCTTGAAAAGTCATTGGAATGGGGGGGTTGGACTGAAGAATAAAAAAAGCCAGAGCTGTTACCTCTGAGTCAGGTGTGCTTGAAGATTTCAATTAATCAAGTTGTCATCATCATCATCACCTCTGCTGATGTTTGTTCAGCAATATGCAAGTTGGGTTTGGATGAAAGGCGATGAGGCCACTCACATTGCCAGGCGATTTGGTACTCAGAGGTTTAACCCATAAATAAATAAAACTCACATTTGCATGTTCCTGACTCTCTCCACTCCCTCTTGTTTCAGGAGCTGTCATGAAGATTGAATTTTTTTCTGTTGTGGTTGGGAAACAGAGCGCTATTCTACTGCAGGGAGATTGCTGAGGGGTGCTTTGGTGGGACAGGCAAGGCATACCAACTTATCATTGATAAAACATGAGAAGACTGCAAGAGAAAAGGGGGCAGAGCTTTGCCTTTCCTTCAGTGTCTCCAATGTGATTTTTAGAGATGCAGGCTGTTTTTTACTACCAGAAAAAAAAAAAAAAGAAAAGGGTTTCTTCTCCTTGTTGCTATGTGTAAAGCCAAACCAACAACAGACAAGGAAATAAGGTAAATTCACTCTCTTGCCTGTTGCATAAAGCAAACAAAGTGACCAGAGAATAAAAACAAGGTACACAAAACAATCTATGCAAAAGGCAAATTGGTAATTTAAGAGGAGGCAAAACTGCCGGTGCATTTCAAAGTGTATCCATTTTCCATTAGTTCTTTTTGTGTAATTCAAATCACCAGTCTTGAGATAAAGCTGCCAGAGACTGACTTCAGACAGTCAAAATCAGTCTCTCTCTCTCTGCCCCCGACATATATATATGGACTGGGAAAGCTTTGCTTTTTTTTTTTTTTTTTTTCATCAAACAGGGTATCTAACACCCCATTTCAGCATTTGACCCACCCAGGAGGACTGAGGCTGCTGTACCATCCTGTGAACCTCAGCGTTGCCCTTGTAAAGCCCTGAAGCTGCTGCTTCTGCTGGCAGGGGCGATGCAAAGTACTTTCTATGTCCCAATGCAGATGGCTGAGACTTAATGAACCAGGTGAGACTTAACAAACAATCATCCATCCAAGAAAAGAGTTATGATTGAAGTTCGTTTTAATCAATGCAACATTGTTTTGCCTGAGTGGTCCCTGAGCTCTAGGAGGGACCTGGGTATCCCTCTGACCCCATTTCACGGGCAGTGTCCTGGCTCCAGCTCTCCTTGGACCTTATTTTTTGACTGCCAGGAATGCACTGGGTGTCTGCCTGAACCTCGGGGTGAAGCCCTCAAGGCTTATTTAAAACTGCAATGTTTTGAAGCTAAAACTACAAACATCTACTTTACCCTACCCTTTTGCCCTGATGAAGTCCTCCCCCTCTTGGCCATTGTGAAGATTGCTCAGTGACTACATGTTTCTGTGATATGTCCATTCCTGGGATGGACAGTCAAACATTATGGGAGTGTGTCATTAGCCTGTGTGCCAGGTTATTTTTGGGAGTTACAAATTACTGTCATGTGTCAATACTTGAGAATTTAAAACGCTTGAAAATACTACAGAAACCAATGGGAGGAACTATTTAATCCTACAGTGAAATACAGATTTATTGAAGTGGAACAGAGCCCCCACGCTGCAGAAGAAGCAAGAAGCTCCAGCAAATCTGTGAAAGCTGCCATGCAGTGAGAAGTGCCATGTCCAGCTGTTATCACTGGGATAAGGTTTTAGACTACTTGGAAAAAAAAAAACAAACCAGCCACTTCCATGGGGTGGCCAAAGAGAGTTCAGGGATGGGTGCAAACGTCTTGGAGAGGGGAAGCTCTGAACAAGAGCTGGCTTTGCCTACAGACACCTGCAGGCGATACCAAGCTACAGGGTTGTGCCAAGGTTTTTTTTTGCGAGTGTAGCTTTCCACAGCTGCCAGGGGAGCAGAACATTTCCAGAGCAGTGGTGTTTTTTGGGAAGACCCCTGTAGGGGACAAGCTGGTGCGGGGGTTAAGCGGACACAGCACAAATCGGGATCAATGTGACCGCTAAACCTGCTCGGCAGCCGCGCCGACCGCAGCCCCTTCCTGGCAGCTGCGCGTGATGCCGGCAGCATTCCTGAGTCAGGAGCCGAGGGAGCAGGGATATGTGTGTACACAGGTGTGCGTGCGGGGCTGCACTCGTGCGCTTTGAGCCGTGTGCTGGAGGGCTGGCGACGCTTAGGCGCTGATCCCAGGAAACACGGCACCGAGGATGGGGCTTCCATATGCTCCCAGTGGTCCCTCTGGCATTGATACCACATTGCTATCTGTTTGTGCCTCTTGGGAAAGCTGGACCTCCAAAAGGTCATGCTGAGGAGATGCTGGTACACAGAGTTTGGGGATACTCACCATTGTTGAAAACCCATCTGAGAATGGCTTCATCTGAGCCAGGCAGTCCCAGACTTCCAGGGACAGAGTGCAGGGAACATTCCTCAAATGCCCCAGGTATTTCTAAGCAGCAAGGATGAAGCATAACAAGACGCAGGAGCTCAGCAGTAGCTCTTTGGGCAAGACAGGACAGGAGGAAGTGCATGATGCCTGCAAGGGCCAGCACACAGTATAGAATACAGTAAATTTTTTTTTATTAATATTACTACCATTAGCATTGTAGGATTGGGTGTAATTAATGACTCACTATGTGCTGAAATGCCTTATTAGAGAACCTGTTCTAGGGTAAGCATCAGTGGTCCTGCTCCCCACTGATGAGCTGGCTGGGCTACCCTGAGGTGACACATCCAGGAGCAGACCTGTCCTGTTGCCCCCAGTCCCCTTAAACCTCCCACAGTGCCCTCAGAACAGACCCTGAACTCATTCTTCCACACCAGTTGGGCATTACATGCCACCCCTGTTGCAGCAGATCTCTCATTAGGGGTAGAAATGAGCCAAGACACACACTCTCATTCAACAGCATGAAAAGGGTCCTAGTTTATTCTTCTTTACAGCTTTGCCATCCTGACTCTGACTCCAGCAAGCTGCTACTGTAGGGTCCAACTGCAGACTCTGACTGCTGACCATTTCCTCCTAAACCATGATCGCAAGTATTAGTTTGCAGACTCTAACTGCAGGCTTTTACCTAACTCGACTATGACTGAAGGCTCCAACAGCAGGCTCTAACTCCATCAGACCCAGACTGACCTCATAGCAGATACTTTATAACAAGCACCAAGTTTCTTCCTTGTTTTGTTCTTCGTGCCTCTCTTTCCTTCTTCCTCAGGGCTTCTCTACCTCCTCAAGGTCTTCTTTCTCCAGGTCCTCTTCCTCTAGGATCCCCTGACTAGCCAACCTACCCCTTATCTCACTTATCTTTATTAGTCACAGCTGCATTCATTAAGGGCAAGACTGCTCCTTTTCTTTGGTAATTAGTACAACTGTGATTTATCAGGGGGAAGGTCACCTGTAATCTCTTATTCTACACCTAGAATCCCTGGAACAGCTGGGGTGCATACTGGGGGATCTGCATAATGGACACCCCAGCAACCTACCCTGGATCTGCCCCTGAGTAAGTCCCTCCTCCCCTGCTGCTCTCAGGCAACACGAGGATGGGGACAGGGGATGACCAAACTGGTTTGCCCAGCCTTCCTAAAAATCCTCCACAAGGCTGTAATTACCCTCCCCTTAAAAAAGAGAGGAGCCTGACATTGCAGGTATGGCCACAGCACCTGCAAGTGTCTGGCAGTGAATCACTGGGGGCGTGGAGCAGAGCTGAGTATGGCAGTCCTGACGCTGTTAGGAAGGGGGAGAAACAGGAGCTCCTCCAGCCAAGAAACTGGATTTTTTTGGGAGGATAAAGACCTCCAGAGTCAGGAGCTGATTCTTACTTGGTGGAATCACTGAGGCTACACTCAGGAATTACTTGCAAAACTGGACAGGAGGTAAAGTATTGACTACCTGGAAGTCAATTCTGAAGGCAACTTTGGAATGCAGGGGAGTGTGTGCATGGATGCAGATGGATGAAGGGCAGAGAGTATCAGCTGCAAACATCCTCTGAACACAACTTGTTTCCCACCCCCTGCCTCCAACAGAGCTTAGCTTTTCCCCTAAAGCTGCTTGTTTTCCCCCAACAGCCTATCAGCAGTGGGTTGATCTGGCTTAGGGGTCCTCTGAGGCAGATGAAGATCAGCTTACTTCACTGCGTTCTCTGAACTCCCATGTTTTCCTTCAGGATGGATACCTGATCTTCTACCCTCTGTCATAACATGCCTACACACTTGCTCTTGAAGAGACCCTGCTTGTAAGTGCTCTCACAGTGCAGGAAAAAAGTGATACTGAGTATGGCCAGGGTTCAGGGAGAATTTGGACCTGGTGTAGGGATGACAGACTCCAGGGGTGCTACCCCAGAGCAGTCTCTCTAGAGAAGGACGGTCCCACTGGAGACACAGCATCCCTGTTTCATGGTAGGGTGTAAATAAGTGAATTAACTACAGTTATGCAAAGGCCATCCAAAGAGGTGGAAGGAGAATTAAAAGTACCTGGGTCACAGATCTGTGTCCTCGTGTTCAGGGGCACACATGGCATGGTCTTTTAAATGCCCTGACAAGCTAAACCTGATCGGACCCCATGTTCAGAGCTGCATCTGTAAAGGCATGTATATCTAGTTTATATGAAAGGGATATTCCTCCCACTCCAGTAATCTGCACGTAGGCCACTGGGTCCTGGTGTGTTTGCCAGTCCCTGCGGAAGCTGACCAGGAGGATGATGGCTCCCAGTGCCCGCTCCTCCAGGCCAGAAGGGTTTTCCTGGCTCCCGCCGTCCGCTCCTGCGGGCCAGGCCGGCTCAGGCTCTCGGCAGGCCACATCCAGCATGTCCAACCCGATTAAGCATCAAGTACCACAACCTGGATCTGCGGCGCGCAGGTGGCCCCGCGCTCGCCCGCCCGAAGGCGAAAGTCCGTCTCACTGCCCCGAGAGCCGCAGTTTTGGGGCGAAAGGCGGTGATTTCGGCAAGCCCGCGGCCCACTCTGCCTGCCAGCGGCGCCGCCATTGCTGCGGAAGCAGAGCGGCGCTGCGGACACGCCCATGTGGGCGGGCACGGGCGGCGGGGCCAATGGGAGGCGCCGCGCCGTCGCGCGCGGCCAATAGGGAGCGGCGCACGGCGGCCGGCGGGGCGCGCGGCGCCGCACGTGCTGACGGGGGCCCACGTGGGCGGTGGCGATGGCGGTGAGAGGCGGCGGGTGCGGGCCGGGGGGATGGCGGGGTGATCCGAACCGAACCGAGCCGTGCTGTGCTGTGTTCTCCCCGCAGGGCTCTCCGGAGGCGGCGGAGGAGGCGGAGCAGGGCCCAGAGCCCCGCGCCGGGGGCGCGGTGCGGCGCGGGAAGAGGGCTGCCCCGACAGCCGCAGAGCCGCAGCCGGCCAAGCTGAGCCGCGCCGAGCTCTACAAGCCGCCGACCAGCGAGGAGCTGACCCAGCTGAAGGAGACGGAGGATCTGTTCCACTCCAGCCTGCTCCGTCTGCAGGTCAGCCGGGGGGGTCGCGCACTGCCCCACGGGGGAAGCGCGGGGGGCTGCGGGACCCCGGACTCGGAGATGACCTGGGTTATCAAGCTGTCTGTGTTAGGTGAAGATCAGCTGGTAACTAGATCATAGAATCATAGA
>VZTT01054153.1:61019-92110 GCA_013400855.1 Buphagus erythrorhynchus | reverse complement strand
AAAAATTTATTAGATCTTGTTTTTTTTCCACTGTGTGTCCAGCAAATATATGGAGCTTGGTGTGATCTTTAGAGCTGCATAAGTCATGAGTCCAGCTGCTTTGTTTTGCTTCACATTTGGTACATTTCCATTCATATAATTTGTGGATCCCAGTGTGGGAATTTACCTATTTTTCAATAATGCTTCAGGATCAACAAAATGCTGTTTTATTTCACACAAACAATTACTGCTTTCCTGGTAATTCTTTCAGTGCTGTGCTTTTGAACCTAGACAGCCCATTCCTTAAAGCTGCCCTCTCTCCATCTTCTGTCTGGAGATAAGTATTGCTGCAGCTTGGATAACAAATTCCATTTAAAAAACCAAACCAAAACAATAAAATGCAGGTTGATCACTGAGGTGGCTGTTTGATATTTAAATGGACCCACATGTCTAAAGTTCCCCCTAGCAATGAAAGTTGTCTTCTCTCACTGCCTTAAAACAAAAACCCCTAAAATTATTTTTTTGTTTGTTTTTCAAACATCTTGTTTAAAAGCCCAGATTTTCTGAAGGCTTATGATGCAGCTGGCACCATCCAGGACTATGTGATTGCCATGTTGTGTGACCTGAAGAAGCCACTCATGTCTGTCCAGAATGCTGCCAGCTGGGGATATTTTAACTGCAGAAACAAGAGCTGGAATACTGACATGTAAGTGCTAAAGGCCATTCAGTGGGGTTTGTGCACTGCTTGTACCAGGCAGTGTGAGCACTCTGTGGGCCCTGACTGTTGATGTGCTACACATAAAAAGGGATTGAAAGTTATTCCTAATCAATTGTGGCCTGTACTGAAGAGCTATTGAGAGTCTGCTCTGTTTACATCTTATAAAATCTGGCCCAGTATTTTTAAAAATACCTACAAACAGCAGAGCTGAGAGACTTAGCAGTGATTCCAAGCTGTTCTCTCCCTTTCTGTGGTGGGGTGGGATGGACAGGTGCAGCCACAGTGTTACCTGTGCCATGGTAAACAGTTACCACTCTGTAGTTCTTTGAGCTGAGCTTCATAACTTCTAAGACTTACTTAAGATAATACTTAAGAGCTATTAAGCTACAGGAAATGTTAGAAGGAATCAGTTTGTTTATTTACTTATTTACTTTAATGATTTGCTCTTTCAGGGATGAGTGCTAAGGCCTTATATATTTCAGGGCTTAGGTTAGGCCAGGATTCCCAAGGTGAAAGATCTTCTCATCAAGGTATGAAAGAGTGACAGAAGTTTGCATTTTGCTGACTGAACTTTTACTGATGTGGTAGTGTTGCTGTAGCACCTGCAGCTGATTGTATAAGGAGTTTGTTGGACTTAACTCTTCATGATTTTGTTGTGAACTACTAATTGCATGACAACTGAAGTTCTTTGATACTTAGCTGCATTTTTTGCTGGTTTTGTGATTGTCCCTTCACCCTGGACCTGCTTGTCCATATGACATCAGTAGGTTAAACTTGCTGAACATGTACTGTATAATCTCAGGTACCCAGATTGCATAGAAAGGAAAACTATTTATTCTTCCAGACTGGTTTACCCAGCCCACTGGACTGGAATGCTGCCCCTGTCCAAGACAAAGCTTCCTAAACTGGTGAAGGCATCCATAAAGCCAGCAGCTACAAATGTGTGGCCAGGTTCATCTGTGACTTCAAAGAGTTTTTTGTTGTAATGCCACACATTCCCAAACTGCTTTATTCCAATAATGTTGTTCTGCTTCCAGACTGAAAAAATCTGGCTTTCCTGTCCACTTGCTTCCAGAGGTGGGAGACCCTGGCAGCATTGCAGGCAGGACAACCTGTGCATGGCATGGAATACCCAAAGGAGCAAAAGTAGGAATTGCTCTGGGAGATTTCCAGTGCTCTGTTTATTCCTGTCTGACTGAGAGGACTGATGCAGGTATGGTCATTTTGGGATCTAATTTGTTTTTCTCATTATTCTCCTTCAGGGTGGCTTAGTAAAACACTGATTATTTTCTTTTTTCCTTTTTTTTGGGTATGTTTTAGTTCTTAATATCAGCACCTCTGCTCAGCTGACCATCTCAATGCCCCTGGGTTTCCAGCCTCCAGAGGCACCAGATCCTTCCTCAGCTGTCACTTATTTTCCCTACTTCAATGGTGACTACTTGGCAGTGGCAGCATCACTCAATGGAGGGAATGTGCTTGCAACATTTGTGGGAATGGTGGCACAGTGGGCACAAGAGCTGGGTAAGTCATTTCAAGGAGAGTGAAACACAAAACTGAGGTTGATCATCAAGGTAGAGGGAAGCTGAGGCAAAGGGACAAGCCTAGAGCTGTTCCATCACGCCATAAAGGGAACAAGGATGTAATTCCTGGGTCATGCTTCCCAGATCTCTGGAATTTCCTGCTGAAGCTTTTGTACATGCTGGGCCAGTCATGCTTGCATTCCACATTCATATTCCCTCTAGGCCTTCTTTTGTTTCAAAGACAGAATTGTTTTGTGCAAGTTGATTTTCAAAAGGCAAGGTTGGCAGATTTGAGGACAACAGCTTCTAATTTCGTGTGACTGCAGTCCAAAGGAGCCCTTTGGATGCCTATTTTGCAGCACTCTAATGGATTTTAAGACTCAAACTCATGGAATATCTTTTAAGTGCTTTAAGCATGGCATTGACAGGTTTTTTAATAATCTCTTGGGTTTTGCACTACAGAAATAAGCTCTGAAATTGTTCTTTCAGTAAGTACTTGAGGTGAATGTTGCATTCACATGGAATCCAGCCACTGAAGTTGAACTCTGCTTTAGTCTCTTTAAAGATTTTGTTTTGTGGAACTTAGCACAGTACAGGCAATGAGTAATAGCTGTTACTGTCAGGAAAGGCATTTGCTGTAATCAGAAAAAGGTTTTTGATACTGCACATTCTGGATACAGTCAGGTGGAGGAATTACGGTTCATAATCTTGGACACACAATTACCTTTGGAGCATGGAAAAAGATATCCAATATTTTGCTAAACAGTGTCCACTTTAAGTGTCCACATATGAGATACACCAGACCCTTTCTGATTGGTAACAAGGTATTTCCCATCTGCAGGATTTCAGGTTCAGGAATCTGCCATCTACCCAAGGATAATCCAAGCAGCCTTGGCCCAAAAGCACAGCAAGCTCTCAGTCCACCCAACCATATTTGGAGAGAGACACCTTCCTGAGCTGCTGGCATCAGTGAGTGACATTGGTGCCTCTGAACTGTCCCTGGGCCATGTCACCAGAGCCCTGTGCCGTGGCCTCGTGGAAAACCTCAGCTCCATGTTACCTGTGCAGCACCTGGAGGAGATGGGGGTGAGGAGGATCCTGGGCAGTGGCAGCGCCCTTGCCAGGAACGAGGTGCTGAGGCAGGAGGTGGAGAGGATTTTTCCATTCCCTGTGGTTTATGGGAAGGATGTGGATGCTGCTGTGGGGGCAGCTATGGTGATGTTCCATAGTAAATAAAGTCATTATTTGGAATGGCCTGAGATGCAGTTTCTGTTTTTCTCCTGACTCTACAGTGGTTTTTTTTCACTTTATTCCACATGCACTCTCGCTCGTTACAGTGGGACAAACCCCTGCATTTAATGTCTGCTTCTCCTGGGTCTGCACATTTTGCTCTGTCATTCCCATTTGTGAAATGAGAAGTAATTAGCACATTAAATTTATCTGAGTGACTGGGAAAGATCCATTAACTTCCTGCATAAAAAGACACTTCTTGTGAGGCTCATTTTCCTGGTAGGAAATATGTTAGAAAGGACTGGGAGAGATGAGCTGCTGTCTGTAACTTGGCCTGATGCTTTTGTGCACTCCCTTAAAATTTCCAAGTTTTATCCCCTGTGTTATGCTCTTAGAATTCCTTTCTTCTCCTAGTCTTTATTTTAATGTTAAAACATTTGTACTTTTCTGTCTGCATGTACATGTCTTTTGCTCAAATGACATTGGGAAGCAAGTAAGGTGCTTCATGTTATCTGGATACAGTTTCATTCCTGGAAGCACGTTTCCACTGGAATATGGGCATGGATTCCTCTCTTGCTCATTAGCAACATTAGAACTGACATTTTTATGGTGAGAAAGCTGTGCTGAGTTCTCAGATCTTAATTACAGAGAGGCTTCATTTCCATTCCGTGTCATGTTTAGGGGACTGTTGGCATGTTACAGAGAAAATGTAGACTAAAGGTGTTGGAAAAAGTCTGAATTTGTTATATGTTGTTTTCCCTCTTGCATTATTATAAATATAATTTTTATCAGCAGGTCTGCTTTCATTTTTGTTGAATAACAGGAAAGAGCTGATGATGCTGTTGCATCACAAGCCTTTGCAGTATTTTGGATGCTGCTGAGGACCTGCCTATTGGTAATCTATATTTATGCATTAATAAACAGCCTTGTTACTCTGAGTACCACAGATCTAAGGAGTATAATTAGTTTGCTATTAAATAGGCAAATATAAGTCTTTTATATATTCATGGGTAGATGGCAAGACTAGAGGAACAGCCACTTTTTGCAAAACAAAAGACAGATAATTTCACTGAATAATTTAATATTCTACTCAAAATCTCAGGAATTTGGAGGGTTGCTCCCAGCCTAACAGCCTCTGGAAAAGCTGTTTCTCTAGACAAGTTTTTGTCAGAAAGATCTTATATAAATTATGTTTAGCAATATATGAAACAGCTCCGAATTTTTGAGGGTGTTAGATCCATCCTGGATTAGATAAGTTGGGGTTTTTTTCCTCGTAACATTAATATTCAGAGTCTGACTATTACACATATATAAAAAAGTTTAAATAAACCATAGGAGGAACATGAAACAATAAAAAGGTTTTAGGACTTATTGGTTCTTCCTCAACTCTGTTCTGAATCAGCTTATCGTTAAAATATTTGTCTTTAAATCAGCCACCCATGAAAGGTGTCCAGAAAGGTAGTTGTGGCATATTTTACAAAGTTTTATAAGTTGAATTAAAATTCAAGAATTGAAACTGTGACCCCCAGAAACAATTGCTGTCTGGTGGTTTGGGTGCTGGTTTTTTTTGGTGTTTTTTTGCAAACTTGAGTGTATTTACAAAGAGGAAATCTGGAGAAGAATATCCATTACTAAATGCAATTAAAGGGGAGGGAAAAAACACCAGCAACTTACTGCAATTCTTGTAAAGAGCTTTGCTAAACCTCTGGGAATAGAAGCCACTGATGCTTCTGGTTGCAGAATTGTTCTTCATTATCTTATTGCTCTATTCTCTGTTTTTCCAGTGAACTTCCCTTGGTTCTAAAAATCATCACATTTTGCAGACAAATGAAGTGGAGAAGCAGACTCTGAGGGCTTTGCAGTCCAGGCACCTTGGAGGAGGAATATCTGGCACCAAATTCCTGTAGATCAGTGGGTGTTACTGAGACTGGACTGTTTTTCAGAAGACAGGATTTTTGTCAATATTTGTAAGTTCTGCATGTATATTTGAATAGCATGGTTGGTTATTTTTAAACTCTGTTATTTGTGATGTGGTAAGGCATTCTATCCAAAATATTTCCTAATTTATTGTATCAAACTTCTGTGTACTTGGGTTTCAAAGAGTTTAAGTATGTTATGCATTTTTCAAAGTAGATAATGCTTACTGGGTTTTTTTGATAATCCTTCCACAGATTTGTGAAGGTTATTTCCCTTGCAATTTCATACTCATGAGGAAATGCAGCTTTGTCTTCATTGTCAAATATATTACCAGCAGGGTTTGGAAAGGAAAGCACATATAATGTAGGTTTGAGCAATGGCCAGGGAGACAGGATTGAGCCTATTCTGCACATTTATATTTATTCTGTGGAAAATAAGTGATTGTGTGTTCTGTAGCCACTCACTAATGTTTTTGGCTCAATCCACATGAGTTTAAATACAACAAAAAATTAAAATTACATATGACTGTATTCCCACTGTATTTTTTTCCTGTATTTTATAGAACTGTTTTTATTCATTTTTCACTGTAGTAATAGTTCTACTGTAATTTTAGTATCTTGTTCCAAATAGAAATATTTTTATTTCTTATTTATAGGACAATGAAGTTAATAAGATATTATGTTATTCTTTCAGGGTGATTCTAAGGAGACAAAGAACTTGAAAGGTGAGAAATTGCAGCCATTAGTATTTTATCTGTGCTATGCTGGTTTGCTTCCAGTAATCCTAAATGTGCAAGTTTGCAAATTGATGTTTTCTTTATGTATATATTGTACAAAATTACAGAAAATGCAAATGACAAAATTTTCTGTCCTGTCCTGCTTTCACAGAAAAATGTAAGTGACCCTTGATGTAAATATGAATTATTCCCACAGAACTGAAAATCCAGTTTTAATGCAGGTTTGCACAGAACCCTCAGAATGTTTCTCTTATGAAGAGAAACAACCTTGAAGCATGTTCTTGATGTTATTTTCACACTGACTGTACAGAGAAAATTACTGACCCCTCGAATGTGGTTTATAATTTGAGGCTTTTTAAAGATTTAGTGACATTCCTATGCTCAAAGCAGTGTAGGATTTCAGAGCATGTCTCTCAGCCAGCTGTGCAGCAGTTCAGATATGATGTGTCCTGTCTCCACTGCTGGAATTCCAGGATTTTGCATTCAGTGGCACGAAGACAATATTTGATTAAAACGGGTTGATAAGAAACCAAACAAAAAAAAAGACAACCTGTTCTACCTTCAGCAGGGTGTGTTATCTGTGAGGGTGGGCAGGCCCTGGCACAGGGTGCCCAGAGCAGCTGTGGCTGCCCCTGGATCCCTGGAAGTGTCCATGGCCAGCTTGGACAGGGCTTGGAGCCACCTGGGATAGTGGAAGGTGTCCCTGCCCATGGCAGAGGGGTGGAATGAGATGAGCTTTAAGGTCTCTTTCTTCCTAAACCATTCTCTGATTCTGTATTTGTTGCTTGTGTCAGGTTCTGTGTGGTTGTGAATCAGACAAGATCAACCTTGTGGTTGTTGCAGTCACATCTTATCTGTGGTAACCTCTCCCTCTCTGTTTCCGTGCCTCATGTCTGAGGTGACACTCGTCTCTCAAGGATCACACACTCCAAATTCCATCAGGCACTGCCATAACTCTGGCAAAGCCCTTATGGGATAATTTTCCTGGGCGCAGGAAGCCCTCTGTGCTCAGCATCCCAGAGATCAGGCTATGGCACAAACAGGGCTTTTTTCACATACCTGATAGAGTCATGAGAATGGTTTGTGGCACAAACCAGTCAGAAAGTAGAGATTGTTTGGGTTTGCAATTGTTCAGGTTTTACCAGTGACTGGAGGATGAGGCACTGGTTTTCAGCAGAGGTAGCTGAGGCTCAGCTCTGCAGTGAAATGAACAGGAAGCTCTGGCATGCTCTGGTTTGCTTTCTCCATTCTGCAGTGGGTAAGGGCAGTGGGAACAGGAACAAATGGAATAGAAGTAAAGACCTACTAAACTCTTCTGGCTGTGGGCACAGTGAGAATGTGTCCATCTGCCTCATTTCTGGGATGAGAGCAGCCAATCCACTCCCTGCTCTTTCTGGAAGACATTCCTAGGCAAAAGGGGACTCATGGCCTTGTAAGTGCTGACTTGAGGTGTTTGTGCCCTTCCTCACAGACTGCTGGCTCATCATGTCCTCCATTCTTGGGAAGATGAAGAAGTTTGGCAGTTTTGACATGGAGGAATCTGAAGTGACAGATGAACACACAGATGGGGAGGACTCTGTCCAGGAAACCCCTGACAACCTCCAGGGCCCACCCAGCACCAAGGTGCAGCCACCCAAAAGCAACATTTTTGCAAGACGGGGCCGCTTTGTGATGGGGGACAGTGACAAGGACATGGCTCCCATGGACTCCTTCTGCCAGATGGATCACCTGATGGCACCTTCTGTCATCAAATTCCATGTGAATTTGGAGAGGGGAAAACTTCACAAGTAAGTTTGCATTGTGAGATTTGCTAGTAATGAATATTTGACAACTCCAGGCCGTGGTTCTGAGAGCAGCATTTGTTGTCTCTGCTTGAGTATGCCCATTTTTTCAGTTTCACTATTTTCTATGCCAAATTAAGGAGTGTTGCAACTGAAAGTGACAATAACTGTTGTCTCTTGGCATCTCTAAAAATCTCTGTCTCCATGGATATTATGCCCAAATTGGCAGTAGGCCTCAGCTCACTTGCTTGAGGCTGCTCAGTGAATGGCCATGGCTCAGAGTGAGAACAAGGGATTGCCTGGCTCCAGGCCTGCAGTTACACTGCCAAACTTCAATGCCTCTTTGAAGACTTGTTCTCAGCTTTTCAGCGACAGAATCATAATTTTATCAGGAGAGTTGCTTGCACACTTTGTTCTTTTAGTCTTTGCAGATGTGCCTATTCTAATCTGCAGTGTTTACCACTTCACATGAGCAAATGAAGAATAGTGTTCTGGTAGTTGATAAAAAGCCTGCTAAATATCTGACTTTAGCTAACTGACATTTCCCCTCATTAGGCTCCTGTCTACAGATTCCATCACAGGCTGCTCAGAAAAAGCTTTCAAATTTTATGACCGCAGAAGGATCTTTGATGCTGTAGCCCAAGGCAACACAAAGGACCTCAGTGACCTGCTGCTCTACCTTAATAGAACCTTCAAGCATCTCACAGATGAGGAGTTCAAAGGTACCCTTTAGTGTCACATACCTTGAGTTGCCCTCTTCTTCTTCCAGTAGTGCTCCTGAGATGAAAATAAAAAAAGATAATTATGTTACATGTCTGCAGGAGGTCCTTTAATATCCCTATTGATTGGGCAATCCATTGATTGGAAGGTTACAGGAGCTGAAATTTTCTGTGAAACACTAAATGAGGTTTCTTGTCTTTTGAAAAGAACCTCATTAATTCCTGCTTGCGTGGATATAGATGGTGGGTTTGTAATCACTTCTATATACCTGGAATTTTTTGTTTTACAGAGCCTGAAACTGGCAAAACCTGTTTACTGAAAGCCATGCTGAATCTACATGATGGGAAAAATGATACCATTCCCTTGCTGCTGGATATTGCAAGAAAAACTGGAACTCTGAAAGAGTTTGTTAATGCAGAATATACTGACAACTACTACAAGGGTAAGAGAAACAGCTGCTGCAGTGAATGCTTATGGTGCTCAGTCTGCAATGGGGTCAGGCAGGGCTCTCAAAGTCTTGTGCATGAGGCCTTATGCACCCCAAAGTTTTGGTGTGTGATTGACAATTTGTGCATTTGTGCTGGGGCTTTGCCCTGTTAGGTGCAATACTCTGCCATTTTTGACATTCAGTGATTTAATGACTTGCATTTGCTGTTTGTGTGGTTTTTTTTCCTGCTCAGTTCTAGAGCTTTTTAGCCTGCAGAGCTCTCAGTTCCAGCATCTTACACGGAGCTGAGGGAACTGCAGTGCTGAAAGCTCTCAGTCTATACTAAATGCTGAGGATTTCTGTCTCATGAGTGTCTCTGCAGGCCAGACTGCTCTTCACATTGCCATCGAGAGGAGGAACATGTACCTGGTGAAGCTCCTGGTCCAGAATGGAGCAGATGTTCATGCCAGAGCCTGTGGGGAGTTCTTCAGGAAAATCAAAGGGAAATCTGGCTTTTATTTTGGTAGGAGTGAGCACAGTATGGTCTTTATTGATGGAGTTGTCCTAGCAGCATCACAAGTGCAAGCTGTTAAATAATCCTGTTTGTGTGGGACTGGAGGCTCAGAAGTACCAGATGGGCTGTTCCACCTTTAGGCCAAATATTTCCTCCCAAAGACTGAGCTTGTAAAGAAACAGTTGGTAGCTGATGGTGTTTAGTGTGAGCCTGGTGTCAGCTTTCCTTTGTTCTCTGAGCACTGCATCCTTTGTAACCTGCTCCTGTCCTGGCAGGTTGTTTTTAAGCAGCTGTGTTTCTGTGATGTAGTTAAACCAAAGGAAACCTTTTTTAACAGCTATCACAAGAATTGGTGCTATTCCAGACAGAGAAATTAATCTTTTTCTCATGGTGAAAGATGAAAACAATGTGATGTTTCTGTTTATGCACCTCTAGTACTGGGCTTTCTGACCACTCCTTTTCATTGCTTGCCATAGGAGAGCTGCCTTTGTCCCTGGCTGCCTGCACCAACCAGCTCTGCATTGTGAAATTCCTCCTGGAGAATCCCTACCAGGCAGCCAACATCGCTGCTGAGGACTCCATGGGCAACATGGTCCTGCACACACTGGTGGAGATTGCAGATAACACCAAGGATAACACCAAGTTTGTAACCAAGATGTATAATAACATATTGATCCTTGGTGCCAAAATTAATCCCATCCTCAAGCTGGAAGAACTCACCAACAAGAAAGGGCTGACTCCTTTAACTCTGGCAGCCAAAACAGGGAAGATAGGGGTAGGTGAACAAAGGTGTTTGACTCCCATTGCTGTATCACATTATAGAGAGAATGTGTAAAACATTTATGCAGACTGGATTTGAGGACTTTGTTATTGGGGCCTTTTAGTTAAGAGGAACTGATGCTGCAGTTTAACTGCACAGTCCTTAAAGGCTACAAAGTGTGAGTGTGTCTGTGCCCAGCTGTTGTTATTCACACACCACTGGTATGCAAGGCAGCCCCAGAGGAAACAGAAAGTGGGTCTCTGATATCATCTGAACCACTGAAGCTCTTTTACTTTTGACTGGCTGATATAACTCATCTTCTGGCAGTCCCCATTCAAAGTGACTGTGCTCAGAGATGTGTAACATCTCTGCTTTTCTCTTGCAGTTTTAAAACAGATAATGCCAAATTTTTAGAGGTGTTTGTATTTCCCCTCTCCCATCACACAGTGAGGAAATTACTGTGTTTATTTCAGACTGTGATCTCTGCAGTGCTCCAGTGGTTTGTCTTCAGCTCACTTGAACTAGAGAGAAATTAGCCTTGTGTTGTGGAAAGGCTGAGGAATGAGAGAAGTCCATTAGCACTGAAATGTTGGTTGTATTGTTCTTTTGCAATTAGATTTTCGCTTACATCCTCAGACGGGAGATCAAAGACCCCGAGTGCAGACACTTGTCCAGGAAGTTCACTGAATGGGCCTATGGACCTGTCCACTCCTCTCTTTATGACCTGTCCTGTATAGACACCTGTGAGAAAAATTCAGTGCTTGAGATCCTTGCCTACAGCAGTGAGACACCAGTGAGTACTGCACCTCCTTGGCTGGGGAGAGCTTCATGTTCCACACAGCATCTTTTCCCTCATTTCCATGAAACAGCAACCTCCCATCCTGAGCTTAAGGGAACTAGAGGGATCATTTGCTGAAGATTTATGTAATATGGGATTTTTCAAACTCCAGTATATTCTGGCCCTAGCAAAATTCTCCTTTTTCTCTGCACAGAACCGTCACGAGATGCTGCTGGTGGAACCCCTTAACAGGCTGCTGCAAGACAAATGGGACCGGTTTGTCAAGCATTTGTTTTACTTCAACTTCTTTGTCTACACCATACACATCACCATCCTCACTGCAGCTGCTTACTACAGACCTGTACAGAAGAATGAAAAGGTTCATTACTCCTGTCATGTGTCTGGGGAACCACCCATTGCATGATACCCCAAATTTACCTCCCATTTGAATGTGTGGCCTTAGCATCCAAATTTTACCCTTTCCTAAAGGCAGGAGTGAGATTTGACCCTGCTTGCTTCTCAAGTCTTGCCCCCTTGCTACAGCACATTGAGAAACTTAACCACACCCTGTTCCCCCAGAAATGGAGTTGCTTCCAGCTGCTGGCAAGGCCAGGTCTTTTCTGCCTCCAGTTCTGCTGAATAAATCTATTTTCCTGTTTTCTACAGCCTCCCTTCACCTTTGGTCACAGCACTGGGGAATATTTTCGAGTAACTGGAGAGATCCTGAGTGTACTGGGAGGCCTCTATTTTTTTCTCAGAGGGGTAAGATACTTGAAAATTTTCCTTTTGCTGTTTGGGTAGGTGTAGGAGAGAATCAAGCTTTTCCTATTCATGAGCATTGGCTGCTTAGATAATCCATGTTTTAGTCAAGAGGTACAAATAATTTTCCTTGACCTGGTGTTACTGGAAGGGTCCTCCCTAGATCTTGAACGAGTGTTGGTTTATGAGCTGTTCTTGTGAGGTGTTTTATGGGTACCAGCTCCCTGATACAGGGGTCAGTGCTTAATTAATTCTCAGGGATACTCAATATTTCCTTGGTGCAAACCTGGTATTTGTTCTCTTTGCTTTTCAGATCCAGTATTTTGTGCAGAGGCGCCCATCACTCAGGACACTGATAGTTGATGGCTACAGTGAGGTTCTTTTGTAAGCTCCAATATCTTTGATTGCATCTCAGCCTGAAACAGATGAGTGTGTGGGATCTGTAGTTGAGGCTGAAGCCACCTGTAATAGGAGCTTTGCTATAATTCCCTGGGTCTTTACAACAGAGTTGCCAGTGGATATCATTGAACAAATGGCTCTGGATCAGTGACCTCCTGTGGAGGCAAAGCAAATTACGTGTCTGAATGTTCACTGTGTCATGCAGCAGTTAGGAATAGATCTCCAAGTGGGATTTGTGCACTGTTTATGCAGAAATCCTCCCGAGGGAGGATTTGCCAAGGGAGCTTTGCCTCTCCAAGGCCCTTTCTCTTCCCAGCTGAACAATCCCTTATGCTGCTCTGTTCTCAGCACTGTGGCCAGCTCAGCCCTCTGCATTCACACCACTCTTGTCTTCCAGCTTTGTCCACTCCCTGCTCCTCCTGAGCTCTGTGGTGCTCTACTTCTGTGGTCAGGAGCTCTATGTGGCATCCATGGTGTTCTCCTTGGCCCTGGGCTGGGCCAACATGCTCTACTACACCCGAGGCTTCCAGCAGATGGGAATTTACTCTGTCATGATCGCCAAGGTCAGTGCAGGGAGCAGCTGAGGAGGCAGCAGAGCCTCAGAGCAGGAACTTCTGCCAGCAGCCCCATTTCCAGGGCACACCTGGCCATGTCTGCCTCCCATATTGACTCTGCTAGCCTTTGTTATTTTTTATTTCATGAGTGAATTGATAAAATGTAAGTGATGTTGAAAAACCCCCTGCTCTTCACCTGTATGTTTTATAGCAGTCTTGATAGGATGATGATGATGATTATTATTATTTTTATTATCTGCCATGCTTCAAAATAACTATAATTGGGTAAGCATGGATGCAAGGAGACTGAGAACAGTGCAGGCTGCTCTGGGGTGAGATGTCCCAACTTTCTACCAGCTGGAAATTTCTCCAGGTATAGATAAAATGTTGCCAAACAGAGCAATTAGCTGAGTGGCAATAGCTGGCTAATAAACCTGTCTGTGATGTAGCCAGCCAGCCCAAGAGGGGAAGAAAGATGCAATGCCTTTATGTGGTTTGTACTCACAAAGAGGAAACTGTTCCCATGTATGTGTTGCATTTGTGTGTAAATTGCTGCTTGAATAAGAGAAAAATGTTTTCTGTATTAAAGTTTATTATCTCAGCTGGATAAACAACACTTTAATGCATCAACAGCCAGTTCAGAGCAAATGCATTCTTGAGCCAAAGCAGTATTTTCTGCCAGTTTTTGTTGCAGTTTACGTTCAAGTTTTAAAATCTTTTCATCTGTTTCCATGTTACAGATGATCCTTAGAGATTTATGTCGCTTCATGTTTGTCTATCTCGTTTTCCTCCTGGGGTTTTCTACAGGTAATATTCTACTTGAAGTTACTTTTTTTTACCTTAAAGAATCTCAGAAAAGTTTGTTTTTCGAGTTGCTTAGACTTTTTGTTCCCAGCTAAAAGCTAACAAATTAACCTAATTAAAAAAAACCAAATCTCTTCAGAATAACGATTATTTGTAGTAATTTCATACAGCTTTTCATCCCTGGGTTGCAAAGCTGAATAGAAAACCAGTCATCCTTTTCTATGTGGAGAAAACTGAGCCAGCACCTGCTCAGAGGGTGTCAGATCTGGGGAATATTTTATAGGGCAATTTCCCTGGGGTCAGCGTGCTGTGGAGGGAACATGTGTTAACTTTCTGCTCATTTTCATTGTGTGCAATGAAGTTATGATCTCAAACTGTGTTTCCATTGTGTGAATGTAATTCTCTTTTTGCCACAGCTGTGGTGACTTTGATTGAAGATGACAACGAGGGGCAGGAAACAAATATCTCTGACTATGCCCGGTGCTGCCACGTGAGACGAGGCCGCACCTCCTACAACAGCCTCTACTACACCTGCCTGGAGCTCTTCAAGTTCACCATTGGCATGGGGGACCTGGAGTTCACAGAGAACTACAGGTTCAAATCTGTGTTTGTCATCCTGCTGGTGCTCTATGTCATCCTTACCTACATCCTCCTGCTCAACATGCTCATTGCACTGATGGGGGAGACTGTCAACAAAATTGCACAGGAGAGCAAGAGCATCTGGAAACTCCAGGTGTGTTGGTTCTGTGAGGCTGCTGTCTAAAATCTTAGAATCTTAGGAGCTGATGTGTCTAAACAACAGGTCACTGCTTCTTTCTGATTCACCTGAACAGCTCCTAAAAAAAAGTATTAGTTCCATTTCCATGTATATTTGATGTTTTGCCTAAGCAGACGTTCCCAGTGTTCCACAGATGTTCAGAATGTAAGGAAAGAAGTATTTTTGTAATTGGACAAAATTATGTGGGCTTTGTATGATGGAAAATCCTGATCAGACTATGAAGAGAGATTATGCAAGGGGAAAACCAATCTTTACCAGAATCAGTTTTTCTTTGAGGTAAGAAAAGGAACTTCATAGTTTTATTCACAGGGCAGTAATTCAGCATTTTCAGTGACATATTAACAAAGGGTGGTGTTGCAGAGTTACAGTGTTTGCTCTAAGATGTTGACAATGATAAAAACTCAGGGTTTTTAAAACAAAGACAGAATTCAGGATTTGTTTGACTTTGACCAGCAGCCCCTTATTACTCTGCTTTCTCTTACCTGGCAGAGAGCCATCACAATCCTGGACATTGAGAACAGCTACCTGAACTGTCTGAGGCACTCATTCCGCTCTGGGAAGCAAGTCCTGGTGGGGATCACACCTGATGGCCAAGATGATTACAGATGGTGCTTCAGGTAACCTGTTTGTTTGTGTATCAAGTCAACAATCTTCTGTAGATGAACAACTTCAAGTATCTGGTGGTGGGAAGCAGAACTTTCCTCCTGCAGCACTCTGAAGAGTAGAGCATTAATAGTGTCTGCAGTGGTCAGTTTAATCTGGTTTTTGGGTCAGATCTGAGGCTTGAGAGGTGACAGTTTGTGGTATAAACTGATCCTAGAGCTGTCTGGTGATCCCTAGAATAGATCTTGGGTTTGTTGTTGTCTCTCCAGGGTTGATGAAGTGAACTGGTCCACGTGGAACACTAACCTGGGCATAATCAATGAAGACCCTGGGTACTCTGCGGACCTCAGACGAAATCCCAGTTTCTCCATTAAGCCTGGCAGAGGTGAGGCTTTCAGGGACTCAAATCCTGGTGTGGGCTGCACTCTGGTGATAGCAGCAGCATGGATTAACTGATAGAGGGCAGTCAGTGCTACACACTTACTGATAATGCAGTGACTGAGTTGATGGCATTTTCAGCCAGCACAAAATGCAAAGGATGAAATGGGCTCATTGTTCACAGTTTGACTCTCTGGAGTAAAAACCTAGGAGCTGCTTTGGAGACCCCAAGCCCCAGAGTTTGGGAGCTCAGCATCCAGCACCAAAGCATTTGACTGTGCAGTCAGTACTTGCCAGCTGAAATATGGAAAATTTGGGGAAGAAAACCACAAAGGCCTCCACAAAGTCCTTTCTTCCTGCTTCTTTCTTCTTCTTTCCTGAGCTCCCTGTTCAAACCACTTGTATATTTTCTTCTGTTTCTTTGAGGGGGAAAAAAAATCAACCATTCCTTTCCTTTTTAGTTTCAGGGAGGCACTGGAAAACATTGGTTCCACTTCTAAAAGATGGAGAGAAGAGGAGAGAAGAGCCTCACAAGCTGCCAGAAGAAGCCAAATTAAAACCTGTTTTGGAGCCTTACTTTGAGCCAGACGATTCTGAGGTGTTGAAAGAGTCAATTCCAAAGTCAGTCTAATTCTGGTTGTCTGTGCTGATCCTCACAAGGAGGACAATAGAGCACTTCATGTACAGGAGCAGGGACTTTTGGAAAAAGGTCAGAGGACTTAGGAAATTAACTTGTGCAAGGATTTATTTATTACACTAAGTGTGCTAAATAAACTATTTGTTGTTTAAGCTCATGTCTTCATGGTTATTTTTAGTACAACCTTCTGTCTGCTTTTAAAGTCTCTTTTATTAAAAACTGATTTTTTGGAGCATGCTCAGGCCTTGATTTTGTGGTTTTGCTGCCTCGAAAACCAACCAACCAAATTATTATGACACTGGAAAAGCACTCATAAAAGAGCAGTAAAAGTCACTAAAGGGCCCAGACAGATGTTCCTGTGGGGAAAGTTTCTTGGAAAGCAGATAAATAAATGGGGACATGGAAAGAATACAAAATCGTTTTCTCATAACACAAGAACAAATACACTCTGTGAAATTTTAAAGGTTGAATAGTTAAAATCAATGAAATAAATGTTTCTTTTACACTGTCTGAGTAAACTCCAGAAATTCACCATTATTTTACTGAAGCTAAAAGCTTAACAAGATCCCAAATTTGACATTTATTTAGATAACAGATGAACTTTGCACAAAGTAAGAGATAGTGGTTATAGAGAATATATGTTTCAAAGGTCAGATGTGTAACAATGTAAAACAATAATAATCTTGAAATTAGAAAGTTTTTGTTCTTGACTTCGACAGCAATAGGAAAAAAATCTGGTGCTGAAAATCCATCTGGCTGGATTTACAGAGAGAATCAGGAGAAATACCAGAGGGGAAATAGGCAGATGATCTGAAAATACAGATAGAAGCCTTGGAAAGAGTGGAAAGAATAAGAGGAACTTGGGCATCTTCTTGAAAAGTGAGTAGGCACAGAAGAACTAAGGAGAAGAAAATTTGTTTTGTTGACAGCTGGCTCTGTATTTCAGTGCTGGGCCACAGTGTAGCTGTGCTGGGCAAGAAAAGGTAAATGGTTTCACCTTCTTATATCCCTAAAGCCCTTGGAGTTAACAGCCTTTAACCCCCCCTTAGAGTGCACACACAACTCTCCCTGAGTCAACAAGGTGTGTGACCAGGACCTTCAGCTCTTCCTGGGGTTTCACCTAAAGTACAGATCATTTCCATCAATAAATCTTGTAATTTTGCTGCATTTACTAAAATACTGGGACATCCACTGCTTTTAAATGTGTTTGTATACAGGCTGTATGTGAGATGGAATTTTGGCTTGTGTGACATCACTTCTTTTACTGGAGTCAGGATTTCTCACTGTGGTACTTTCTCATGGGGCACTAAGCAATATATTTCAAGGAAATCTTCAAACATCCAGCTGCTTTATTTGAAATAGTAGCACCATCTAGAGGACTAATAATTCTTGTTCCTTTCGTTAACATCACTCAGGACAAATGTAATTTTATTTTCACAGAGTTTCCAGGGTATAACCAGAGAAAACTGACAAAGGATTTGAAAGAATTGCTTGAAAAAAGTCAGAGTTTGAACTGGAAATAATCGGAATTTAATGTCTCTGGTGGACAAGGAAGTCACAGGAGATGTTTAAAGCAGGTGTGTTCAGTTTCATATCTCTACCCCTTGGTAGCATTCTCTAGATACCACTCAAGGCTTCATTATGATCCATTCTGAACATGGCAAGAGAAAATCCACATGTAAAACAGGCACAGCTGAGTAGGCCAGACAAGCTGAGACAGTGAAATAATTTATTATTTGAACTACTAAGAATAAACATGGAAAGGAGCTGACTAGAAAAACACAGTTGGTTGTCTCCATACTTTGTGTGCCATGGCAAATTTATTCTTGGAAGGACACCAGGATTATGATATAGCTGGAAAACATTCATGAGTTTTCTGTTTTCCCTGGGAGGAATCCATTTTTCATAATTACCAGCCTAGGTAGAGACCTAATCCATTGCTTAAAGTCCACCCTGATTTACATCAAGAGCCTGTCCAGAAGGGTTGATCACTGCCCTGGGTAACCTGAACACATCCTACACCTCCGCCTTCCTGTCCCTTCCTGCTCCAAAACGATCACAAAGACTGCAGAGGACTTCTTAAAACCAGAAATGCTGAAATTCAGGCTGAAAACATACATCAGAATGATGCTGTGGTTAAGAATGTAAATGCCCTATATTTGTGGGATAGGGTGGTGCTGGTGGAGTTTTTGGTTGCATTTCTAAAATCCCTTAATCTCTGGGAAGCAAACAAAATTATCCCACTTTTAGAGGGAGTTATTACCTAGCTCTCAGAATTTCCAGCTAAATCATCACTTCAGCTCCTGCAATGGGCACAGATTTATTTCTCACAGATGGGGAGGTTCAGCTTGGCAGTGAGTCCAATTCAGGAAGTGTTTGTCCTTTAGGAATAGCTCTGCCAGGACCAGCACCTTTCTGTTCCTACTGCTGACACCTCCACTGAGGAGGAGCATGGCCTTGCAATAAATGATCTTTATTTGGGTTGTTTTGTGGAGGTTCTGCTCACCTTGACATATTTTGCAGGTCTTGAAAAAGTATTTTCGTTTGAAGTTTTTGAAATTATTTCACACTGAACAAGGTTAGAAGCAGCACGCAGCTCCTGTGCTGTTTTTTGAGGCTTGTAGGTGGTAAAAATCTGTCTTCTCACAGTTATTAATTAAATTAATTTGTGTCTACACTTAATAGGAGACGATCAGGTTGGACAACTGTATATAAATATACATATATATAACCCCCAGCTCCCAAGAACCACAGTGGAACCGGAGCAAGAGAAATGGAGGGTGTTGATGAGTTCACCTCCCATCAGAGGGTGACAGCTGTAATTAGCAATGACTGCAAAAGTGTGTGGGATGGAGATAGCAGGAAGGGGTGAGCTGGGCTGAGCTCCCCAGGGAGGTGAGAAGGGATCCATGAACATGTGGAAAAACAAAAACACAATCTCAGTATTGACAGCTTTTCCATACCTGAGATGCAGGTGCCAAGTCAGCCATGAAAACTGAGCTGCTGTGCCTTTCAAACTCCAGTAATTCCTAAATTATTGAGAAAAACACATACCCTGCCTGAAAACCTTGGAGCCACACATCCTGTTCCTCATGTGCCCTCTGCCACAGCTGCACTGGACTCTGAATAGCCCCTTGTCCTAATGAAACATGAATGTTAATCCCTTCTGAGGCAGCTTTTAGTGGGCCCACAAGAGGACCCCCACACCATGTGTGGGGCTGCTGCTGTTCCCTGGCCCCAGGACAGCCTCTGTCCCTCTGATGCCACTGTCCTGCTTTGCTGCCTCTGCTCAAATTAATGGCACTCAATCAGATTTATTTGCCAAACACCAGCTCATCGCATCACTCTTCTGTGGCCTGAATATCAGACTCACTCAAGGATCTTTGCTGGAGGCCTCAATACTCAAATACTCAAAAAACCCCATAAGGTGTATGCTCAGCAGGTGCTGCTGTGCTACAAAACACAGGGGATCCTGCCAGCCCCACATCTTTAAGGGATAAAGCCACTGCACTCAGCTTCTGAGGCTTGAAGTTTTCAGAATCCCATCAACAGGAATTCTACAGTGTTTTTGTTCAAAGTGTTGTGATAAACCTTCCAAACTCAAAAAAATTCCATTAAAAATCCCAGGCAAGCTGGGGATCAGGCAGTGTCTTGGGTATTTGAGGCCAGCTTGCAGGCCTTAGAGAGAACCCTCTTGTGCTCCATTGGGCACAGGCATGGATTTACCAGGCCTGGGGAGGAAGAGGATTTAATTGATGCTGCCAGATGCAGCACAGACACCCTGGGTCTCCTTGATGTGGTTCTAGGGCTCTGAAGTGCTTCCCATGACCCACACCATGCAAGCTGGGATTACTTTTCACTCTGGAGAAAACATGGACCCAGTTCTTCCTACAGCAGATGTTAATCTTCAAAATACATGGTGGGGAGTACTTAATTCTCTGGGAAGGAGGAAAAATCAACCAGCTGAGCTCATTGGACTTCTGTCCTCCTGCTCTCCATTATTAACATTCTCTGTTTCTGTGTGCAGGGCATGAGTGGGCACGAGGAGACGCCAACATTCACAGGATCATCGAGGTTTTTCAGGCTCCATCATCACCCAGAGCTGTGTTCCTCAGTCATTGCTATAATCAGCCTCTAAAATCAACATTTTAGTCAGCTGGTTGTTGGTATGAAAGGTGGAATTGCCATGTCAGGCAGCAGGAGCAGCTCCCAATTACAGGAACTGGAGGAAGTGTCCAACTCACTGGGCCAGAAAGATCAGTTTCCAGCCATGTCACCAAGTCCAAGTCACTTCTTTCCAAGCTGACAGAGGAGGTTAAACCCAGGCAGTTCCTCTTTTTCCAGAGCAGAATGCGGATAATGACCCACCCAGGGAAAAGGGAGCCTCAGTTCCTGTTAGTCAGAGGGGGAAAGCCTGGAGTGTTTCATGGGCAAAGAGGAACACACAAGGAACACAACATCCCTCATCAGCAGGAGTTTAGGGCTGGAAATAGGTAAAGTTTTCTCTAGAGGATGATTTGCAAGATAGAAACAGCTGTTTTTGAAATATGCACAGAATAACTGAAAACTGAGAGAGGAGATGATTTGCATATTAAAATAGGCTTTAATTAGAATAATGAGTTGAAACTGAGGCAGGGAAAATATATCCTGAAAAGATGCTGGGGTATATATGATACATATCTACCCAAAGAATTCCCTTTAGAATCACTGGAAGTTTGAAACACCAGCCCATGGGTGCAGATTTATCCAGTGCCCTCCTGACTGCAGCAACGAGGGACCTGCAGGTTGTAGAGCTCTTGTTTTGGGGACCCAAAGCATCTGAGGATTCGTTTCAACTGATAGATGTTCACCTTCAATTCTGCTTCATTTATTTGCCAGAAAGAACTTGACAAAAAGTGGAAGGGCCCTGCAGGTTTGTTGTAGCTCCTGAGCATTTCATATACTGCTGCAGCTGATACAAAGTTTAGCTGTCAGTTTAAGGCCTGATAGTGGGTGGATTTCTGTTCCCCTCATGTTTCTTACAGGTCTAAACAGATCTTTGCAGAGGGAATGGAAACGAACCATTCTCTGGATTTAGATGGATGAGACAGATAAAAATATCTCCATTCTAAAAAGGGAGGTTTGATGTTTTTAAAAATCAAATGACTGAACCATTAGTTCAGCCTGAGTTTCTTATAACATGAAAGTTCCTCCCCAGTTTTGGTGCTCATCCTCCAAAAACTACTTGAGTCAAGCAGTGGCAGCACAAGCTTGAGCCAAAAAAAATGCAGAATTTAGGTGGGGCCACGCTTTCCTCATGTGTATTCCTTGAGGCATTTTCATGTTGCCTCATTCCCCAGCGCTGCTCAGCGTTACCAGAAACTCTGCACCACAACTGAAGATTCCCAAACTCAGCCTGAAACAGCTGCAGAACAACCCTGACCTAGTTGGGAGTGTGAGGCTCAGCAGCCAAGAGAGGTCTGTGCTTTGGGAGACCTCTCTGAGCTGGGATATGTCACCCTCAGCCAAGAGCCAATTGCAGGAAAAGGTGCTTCTCTCCTGCTCTTAAAACTGGTTTTATTTTTTCCTCCGAAGATTTTATGGCCTTGTGAACTTCCCTCCTGCCTGTGCCCAGCCTGTGACCCACAGCACCAGCAGCAGGACATGCTCACAGGACAGAGGAGCAGCCACCACCCTGCACATCTGGACCTGCACATCTGTACAGTGAGGGCTGGCAAAGGACTCTGTAGGTTTGGGCTGTTAGTTTCTGTCTCAGGAGTAGCAGGGGACACTGAGAACAGCACAAATGCAGGAAAATACACTGGGAAAAAGTAACAAACCCATTCTTCCCATTGCTTATCATTATCTCATGCTAAGGTTGTCCTGACACCTTGCCAAGAGAAGGGATAACTGTGTCCTGAAGTCTCATATTGATGCCACTTACATAAAGTGGATTTTTACTGCACCTATTTCAACTTAATCATGACTGAGCCCATCCCTGCATAGGGAATTGGCCACAGATGTGGGAGTTAGGGAGATGCAGGTGCAAGTGAGCACTCTGTCAGATGGGGAGAGGGTATAATAAGGGAGGAAGGGAAGCAGCCTTGGGATTTTTGATTGGGGGGGAAGTGGGTGGAAGAGATGGGATCAGGCTTTTCTAGTCTCTTAATGTGAGCCCTGGCTAGGATGCAGCAGGGCACTGCTCAAATGTAGAATAAAAGTGTTCCTTTTCCCTGCTGTAGAAAGGAAGGCAACAGCAGAGACAGAGTGAGGAGTGTCATGAGGGGAGCTGCTCACTGTGCTGAGGAGGGCTCTCAGGGCAGCAGCTGGAATTGAGTGCAGGAAGTGTAGTTTGGAAGAATAGGAAATAATTAGGATAATAATTTTTGCCCAAGCAGAAAGAATAGACTGCACAGTGCCACAGTTGCAGGGAATATATTTGTGATGGAGGCTCCAGCAAACCTTCTCCAAACCCTTGAGCATGGGACTGTTCTTTTCTGGCAGGGATCTTTGGGAATCAGATCTCCAGGCATGGGTGCTGTGCAAAAATACATCACAGCATTGCTAAAGAGCTGTGACTTGTCCCTGCAGCCCAGACTGCACCAACTGGTAAGTGATATCCCAGTATTTTCCTGGAATGATTTCCCATAAGGCTGTTTCCTGGTAGGTGATACTCACACACTTGCAGGCTAATTCATTTTCCTGTTGCTCAGCTGCCTAAAGCAGCCTCTTATCTTGCAATTTATGAGCATAATGTATAAATATTTGCAAGTGCTACTCAGTTGTCTGGAGAGGTGTGAAAAGCTCTTTGTGTACCAGCACACGGAGGTGATCCCAGGACAAGTTTAACTCCTTGTTGAGGGGAGGGGTGAGGAGAGCACAGTGAAAAATCATGGAGGACTCCTGTGAATCAATTAAACACTATGTTCAGGGGAAGTGGGCTGCTACTGGTATGCTCAATGTTCTAATTCTCATATTTCAGATTATTTTTAAGGAACTTGGGGAATGGAATGATGACAATAAGTAATTTACAATTATTGTTGATGTTACTCAAGGTAAAAAATGCATTTAGATAGTGTCTTTTCTGCTTAGTGACTCTGTTGGGGTACTGAAAGTCACAGGATTAAATATAAAATCTGAATAACTTCTAATGTGAGTTTGCCTGGGTTAGTGTCCTGTATCAGCAGAAGAGCAAATGCAGTTCTGACTCGCTGATGTCAGATGGAAGATCTCCAAATGTTCATTCCCTCCCATCTGGGGTTTCCTTCATCTTGTTCATTTTGGTTTCTACTGAGTCTAACACTTGCTAAGAAAACAAAATAATGCCACATAGGGCTTCTGCTGCTTGTTTGTGCTGCACAGACTGTCCAAAGCTGAATTTTGCAAGTAATTTTTAATAGGAGATGCATATTATTAATGTTCTTGACCCTTACGGCATCTCTTCAGTAGCTGAAGCAGATGGTGACTGCTGTAAAACTCTATAAAATGGTCATGACATGGTTTTGCCTCTTGCAAAACTCTCCATGGCTCCTGAAAAGTGCTGCCCTTGTCAGAAACATCAGGGTGGAGCAGGGAACAAAAAGGCTGAGCAGGTTAATGATTAAAACTGAAAGAAAATGTTTGCACAGATGTGACTGACTGTAGCTCTGCCTCTCATTTCTTGGCTCTCAAGTCTGTCCTCACAAGCAGCTCAGGCTCACAGCACCCCACAATTCTGTTTTCAGGGAGATTAGCCAGAAACAGGCAGGGCTCCTGCTCCCTAAATCTGAGAGCTGCACAGGAATGGGCTCAGGGCTGCCCTGCCAGTGCCAGGAGCAGCTGTTCACAGAGCAGGCAGGGTGGAGTGGAGCTGCTGTGTGTGAGCTGTTCACAGCTCCTGCAGCCCCTGCACTTTTCCATGGGCGGGCTGGGAGCAGGGCTCTGCCTCTCTTGCAGCTTGTCCCAGTTTTCCCTTTCTGGATAACTGCCACAACAGTATAAATAGACCTTGCTGCTAGGTCCTGTGTTCTGCTAAGTCACACAGATCTGGGTGCTTTCAGATATAGTGGCTTTCCAAGTTCAAAGTCCTGCTTGCTGCCAAACTCATTTTCTCTCCTTAGCAAAAGGATTTCTGTTACTGTGGTTGATCAGAGGTAAAGCAAGAATCCTCAAATGCACCCTCACCCAAATTTCATGTGGCTTTAGCTATTTCCATCCTCAGAGTGACTTCAATTAAACAGTTTCTCACAGCTTGTGTTGAGAACCAAGCTGGTGCTCTCCCAGGCAGGAGGGGATGGCAGGATCCAGTCCTTATTCCAGGTCCTTACACCAGCAGCTAAAAGACCATCAAAGCAGCAGCCTCTGGGTTGTCACAGTTTAGCTCAGGCGTTTGGCAGGATGTGAACAACATTTCCTGGCACAGGGTTTGGAGCACAGAGCAGGAATTTGTGTCAGGCAGAGCTGGATGTGTGCTCAGCACCTCCAACCAAAGGGATCCCCAGTGCCAAATCCAACCAGCCTGGGCACAGCCCCTTTCCCCACTCAGCTCCTGGGGAGCTGATTCATTACCAGGAACTGTGCAGTGCTCCTGGCATGTCACACAAGGTCTCAGGCAAATGTAAGACCCAGCAGACCTGTTTCTAAAGATACTTTATGAACAGGAGGAGCTTACCTTAAGTTTGTAGATGTATTTTAATGCCATAGTCTTTGGATTAAAATGTCTATGTTGTAGTATTCAAATAGTATTTTGGTTTTACTTCCAAATTTTGATCTACCTCCTACCAGAAAACACCAACCAAACTTGACTTTTTTTTGCCCTTGTCTACAGCTGAAAAAAGATTCCTGTTTTGCTGCCTACATAGTTCCTCTTAAACTCCCATCTAATAATTAAGTCAAGACCAGCAGCTGTAAATACACCTTGCAGGTCTGACTGCAAAGACACTGGAGTTTTTCACATCCTATTTCTGGTGATAATGCAAAGACTCTATAAAAAGAGCAGAGGAACTTATGGTCACTCTTCTGGTATGTCCCAGACCAGAATTCTGCATTCACCCTTGCTCAACAGCTCCAAAATAGAAAAGCTGAGAAAAGCCATTATCTATCACATGATGTGAAACCCAACTGGTTGTGTTCCCACAGGCCCTGCAGGGACATATTCATTAAAAAATTTTACAGATAGGGAAAAATTTAAACATACCCACCATGTTCTCCCTGACAGCACTGTGAAAGTATAAGATTTTCTGACATAATTTGAAAATTTTCCAAGTAACAGCAAAAATTTTTGCTTGCTGGAGCACTTGGGATCATGTCCTTGTTTTTGCTTTCTGCCTTCTGAGTAGGTCCATGCTATGCAATAAACTGAGCATGACATAAAGGTGTCATTTACAACCCAAATGCAGGTGCATTACCATTTTCCTTTGCAAACAGCGTGTAAACTGCAGAGCAGTGATCACCTGAGATACTCCACTGCTGCCATGAAGTCACCTGTGAGCAACTCAGCTTTAGTAACACTCCAGTGTGTAATTATTGCCTGTGTGTCATCCCAGTCTGGCAGCTCTGAAGTCAGGAGTTGTTGCCTGGCCAGTTTCTCCCTGCTCCCTCATTTCAGATGGAGCAAACCCCGGACGGCCGCGCTTCCTCGGCGCTTCCCTGGCTCTGCTTCCCTCCTGAGCACACCGGATGCCTGGAGCAGGGTGGGTTTGTGTTTTTAGGATAGGCTGGAGCCTGAATGTGGTTTTGCTCCTTTGGCAGATGAGTTTTGGATGTTGGCAGCGGGGCCTTGCTTTGATTTTCGCTGTCTGGATCCGTCCACGCTGACATGGAGGTGGTGTGAGCAGGGTGAGTGCTCTGGGGGTGTTTGGGGTGTGAGAGGGGGAAATCTTCCAGAGACAAAGGTGAAACCCACCCTTCACACAGAGGATGTGTTTCTGTTGTGCTTGTTTCTGTTTTTCTAGTCTGTACATGGCTCTCCTGAGCTGTGCCACACTATTTCCTTGGGCATTCAGGAGTGAAGAAGGACAGGCCTAATTTAATTTGTGTTTGTCAGCCTGGAACACTGTTGTACTTCCTAATTCCTGTGCCAAGGGGATCCAAAATATAACATCATACAAGCAGAACTTTAATACATTCATCATCTTCCATCAAAAGTTTCAGCTACTGTAGTGACCACTGAAAGTCAAATATAAGTTATAGAATAAGTTATTTCAACTCAGAAAAACTCTTTATTTAATTCAGAAGTAGGCAGGTAAATAATCTGGAATAATTTTTCCTCAGGGAAAAATGTTGTTTTATAGAGTTTTTTTAAAATTTCTGTTAGGAAAAACCTTCATAGGAAAATAAAAATTTCTCACCAAGAAGAGCTTTTTTGGTAGCACCTGAAGTCTATGAATGCCCCTCAAAGTTTAAGAATCTTACAGGGAGGTGAAGCTCTTCCTACCAAGTGTCACTTTCTGCTGATATGACTCATAAATAATGCAGAAAAGTCAGAATGAAGTTTTATCAGCTTTCCCCTCGGGGAGGGGATTTATTTTTTATGGGCCAGTAAATAAGTAAGGTTGTAGGTGCTGGAAAGTGTCATGGTCTGTTCCGAGGAGCCTGTGAATGAAACAGCTCTTGGAAGTCACTTCCCCTCCTCTGCCCCCAGGGAAGGGGAGCCCTTTGTGCCACAACAGCACAGCTGAGTGTTTCTTCTGATT
This sequence comes from Buphagus erythrorhynchus, assembly GCA_013400855.1. Taxonomy (NCBI): domain Eukaryota; kingdom Metazoa; phylum Chordata; class Aves; order Passeriformes; family Sturnidae; genus Buphagus; species Buphagus erythrorhynchus. The sequence goes on along the minus strand of VZTT01054153.1, from coordinate 65,466 downwards.
TGTAGGATTCTCTCTTTAGCCACATCATATAAACTGCTACTGAGATATAAAGATACAGATAGGTGTGATTTTTCTTGTTCTCAGGTAAGCAGAAGGCAAGTCTGTGATAATGTGTAGCAATGGCAGAATCCCATTCACCATCATAGATAAATTCCCTTTTCTTACCCCCAGCACACTGGAGGTCAGATACCAACTCCTCAGATCCCTTTCAAAGTAATTCTCAATACTATAAATCAATGTAGGGTTTTTGTCTTGCTGGCCACTTCAAAGAAGCCACTTCTCTTGTATGTGACAATTAAGGAGATAATGGAGTAGAAATAGTTACAACCAGAGACAACACTCTGTATCAGGTTACATAAGCTACACTGCTTAGATCTGACACTTCTCAGGCTGCTGCACTATTTTTCTCTCAATGTCAGAGATTACAGGAAATGACAGTGCACTGAAGCTGCTGATGAAAGCCCAGCTTAGTTTTGATCTCACGACACAATTAATTGTGATTAGAAATGAAGCAGACGCTACCTCAGCATGGTAACAAGGTACTTCTGCTATGGTGCCTGCAGTTATTTACTTGGGCAGGCTGAGAGCTCATTTTAAATAGACTTTTTGGCTGGGATACAGTCACAGCTCTGTGCTTTTGAAAGTGTAGTCCCTCTGTATTTAAGGAAATCTGTCCTCTTTTCCCTTCCCAAATTGCTTCCTTACATCACTGATGGTTCAGCAGTCCTTCCTCATCCAATACCACTTCAGTGCTATGTTTGATTATTTCCCATCTCTCCTCAGAGGTGCAGCCTGTTCTCAAGTCACTGCTAAAATCTCTTGGTGAAAACCAACTGCAAATGGGGCTTTGAGCTGCTGCCCTTGCAGGAAGGTGTCACTACCTCTGAGCAGCTCCAGCAGCACTCACAAACCAGAGGAATTTAGGAATTTAACCTTGGTCTTTATTCCTCCAGGTCTTCATGCTACTCTCCCACCCCTCTGACTCCACACCCCACCCAGCTGTGCCCTTCTCAACGTGGCAACTCCTTTTGTTGACTTTTGGATTTTTTTAATCTGTTCCCAACTATTCTCTTCCTTTAAAGCCACTTACTTTGTGAAGATATTTAATGTCCATCACGACCATGGTTGGTCCCCTTTTATTCCATTTATGCCAAGTAGCCCATTTGCCTCTTCCTCGGGATGGGAGATATTTTTGCCCACACACTGCTTTGTATTCTTTAAGTACTTGGTAAGAAGTAAATAGCAGAATTATTTATGAACTAAGCAAGACAACAGTCATTTGTTTTAGCTGTGTTTAGACTAAATGTTTATCAGTGTATTCACTGACACAACATGTGTCTGGGGACTATGTGAGTGGCATTTCCAGTGGCACAGACAAACTCCCTGTTCCCACCTCCACTGTGTCATCTCCAAGTTCAGCTCTTCTCTGCATTTACTAAAAGCTGTGGTGTACTTTGTATGCAAGTAAAAATATTTTTCCCTTTATAAATTATTTCTATGAAAGCTGTGATATGAATTCTTAGGGAATTCATCCAAACTAGGAATGTTTCCTAGTGTGAACACACCTGCCAATGGTAGAAAACACAATAAAAATTGATTTTCATGCCTTTTTCTTCAGCCAGCTTTTGCAAGGTAAGGAGTCCTTTCCAATATTTCAAGTTCCTATTCCATAGAGTGCCAAGAGATTACAGCTGCACTTAGGAGTGTTTGGACCCTGTAAATTCTCAGTTCTCTGTACTTGGGATTGAAAATTGCCATAATTAAACATTTGTTGTTTATGCATTAATAGACTTTCACTCAAATACCAGGGTACTTGATATTCTTGGCTCCTCTCTCATACCAGGTGTCATGTCTTTTCAAACACTCTGAACAATCTGCTTTCTGTATCTTGATACTCCCATAATGAAGGAATCCTGGTGCTAAGGCACACTGACAGCACTGTGACAGGAGCAGAAAGTTTGTGTGTGTACATTTGTCACATTAAGGAAAGTGGAGTAGGAGGGGGAAAAACGTGTAGTTGATTTAGTTCAAACTTTGCAGGAAAATTATTTTTACATTTGTCCTTGGGTATGGAGGCCACTCCCCTGATTTCCTTGGGAATGGATCCCTGACCTCATAAATCTTCCTGGGTGTACCTTCAGTGAATTTTAATGTATCCTAAATTCACCTTCTTGCTTTCAAATTATTCTGGGTCATTTAAAATTATGCCCTTGAGTATTAGATTGAGAAACAGGGAGATAGTTATTCATTACTCCTTACAGAATTCATGCTGTGGGTGTTCCTAGGCAGGTAACATGCATCAAGATCCTTTTGTGTCATGTGCTGGTGGTCATTTCCATCCAGCAGAATCATGGGGTTTTTTCTTTTTCCTGAGGAAATGTTGGGAAATCACCAGGACACAGATCCTGGATGTTATCTATGTGATAATTTAGCTGAGCTCACCTTGGGCATCATTTTCAGTCTGCTGCTTCTGCTGTTCCAATGCAGTGAAAACTTTCAGGGATTTTTCTTTGTCTTTTTCACATCTGGAACTTTCCTTTATCCATTTTCTGTTGCACAGATCTCCCTGGAATTTACCACTTTTCTGAAGTTATCTTGGTCAAGAGCAGACTGCTCAGATTAACTGTAAAGATGCCCAACTTTAGGGCTACTTATAAAAGTCGTTCTTGCTCTTTCTGCTTCTCTAAATAACACACACCATCGCTGTGACTGACAGGCTCCTTTCAGTTTAATTTAGGTACAGGCTTGAATTTATGGTTCTCCTGGTACCACTTTTAATGGCACTTGTCACAGACTGAAATTTAATGAGTCATGTGTGTAACCTCCCAGATTTGACACATGAAATGGTGGGGGTGTGTGCTTAACAGCTGAAAAATGAGAAAAGCTGGGGAAAAAATCAATATTTGTGTGTTTACACGCAAGAAGAGACTGTAAACAGGTAATTTGGTCACCACACTTCCTTCAAAGGAGCAAGAGTCAAGTAACTGATGTCTCTCTACTGCAGAAACATGATTAAAGATAACAACGAAATTGTTCCACTAATGGGCAAGAAAACAAACCCGCCTGGAATTCCCCCTGCAAACCAGCAAGAGAAAAAGGTGACTGAAGGCACTCCCACCAAGAAAAGGTGAGACTCCAGCTCAGTGTAAACCACTAAAACTCCCTGCTTTATCTCCTTCAGGAGATCTTTGCACTGAAATACCACCAGCATCTTTGTTCTGTAGAACCTCACAAGAATCTAATCTACTGATGGTTAATGTTTGGTATAATGTGATCTTTTTTTTAAGAGATCACATGGAAGAACACACCAGGTTTTATGTAAGAGATGCTGGCCTGAAAAAAGGGAGCATTTCAAGCTTAGCCTCACATGGAAATGTGACAGATTATGGAGAGGCAGAGGACTGGGAGAGCAGGAGGTTTGAAAAACCCTATCACAAACAGAAACCTAAATTCACTCTATTTTTCATTAGTCTGATTAATGAGACTTTTTTGGTGTTTTATAAAATATTCACTTTCATTCATAATTGATATTAGAGAATTAATAAAGAGATTAAGGGTTTGTATTTAATATGAGTGGGGAAATATAAGCTGTAATTCCTGCCTGATACTATGAAGTCAACTAAGTTACTGTAGAGCTGGGATGAATTTTCATTCATAAACTTTTCATTCTGGATAATTACTGGTTATGATGGCAATTTCTGAAACTCTGAAGGCCTGGCCAATTGTGGCTGTTCTGACATTTATAATTCTCAATAATCAGAGGAATCACTTTTCACAGGAATGGTGCCATTAGTTATTTGAGATCCACTGCCTGGGTGGTCCAATTTGTCTTTTTGTCATTAAATTCAAGAAGAGAAGCTCTTTGGTGGCATATGGGGGGAGACAAGGTGTCTGAACAGCTCATGATCCACCCAGCACTTCAAAAAGGAGCAATTCCACGGCAGATTGTGGAGTTATAGGAATATTGCCAAAGCCAAGCCCTCAATTACTTAACTCCTATCTCACATTCATTGTGGCCTCAGGAACAGTAACCTTGGGCTTTTTCCCACCTCTCAACGCAGAGCTCCGGGTGTGGCTGACAGCATTCCTGCAGCACACAGCACAGATCACGTGGATTTTAACGCAGGGCTTTAAATATTCCATTAATTATATGTTCCAATGCTGCTTCATCCTGTTCCTTCCAAACTCTCCCTGCACTGCCCCACCAGCAGCTGCTGCACTCCCAGGGTGACATTTCTCACTCTCTGTATTGGCAATATTCGCTTTCTTGGAAGACAGTGGCATTCCCCGCTGGAAGCTCCTGGAATTTGGGTGGGCTGGGTGTGTAATTAAGCACAGGAAATCCGAGGGGCAGGAGGGGAGGAGGCTGCTGGTGGCTGTGGGCAGAGCAGAGCAGCTGGCCACGTCAGCACCTGGCTATTTGATGGCACCCTGCTTTGCACCGTGG
>VZTT01054153.1:47647-60936 GCA_013400855.1 Buphagus erythrorhynchus | reverse complement strand
CTTTTTTTTTTTTTTTTTTCTCCCCATAACATCCCCAAGCCAGGAGAGGTGAGGTCTGAGCCCCCAAAGCAGGAAATCCTTCCCAACTGCTGCTGGAATTAATGCTAGAATTAACCCCTGGATCATCGAGCCATTGGGAAACATGAGGAACTAGATACTGCTATTTTTTTGCAAATATCAGCAGGTTATTCAGTCGTGTCCTAATAATACACTGCATTTTACCATCAATGCAAGTACTTCAACAAGATTTTTTTGGGGAAGATGCAGTTAGAAAAAAAATGCCCTATGGACAAACCCATAAATTTTAGGTGAATTGGAAATGTTTTCCAGGTGACTACTGCAACATTTTAGAAATATAAGGCAGTTTCTGAACAACAGCCCCTGTGGGAGTTGCTGCATCCACCACTGAAACTCCTCTTCCTGTGGTGAGCTGTAGCAATGTTTTACTGAGATTCAGTAAAACCAAGCCATTGATTTTTGCCTCTCAACTCTGCAGGTTGAGAAAAGGTGAAATCTTTCTTTTCATATCACGTTTCCTGTGTTGTTCCAAATTTTATTTCTTTTCACTATAACTATTTATATAATTATTTATAGGGAAAACAGTTAAATGTTATGCAGGCAAGGGGACACATTCAACCCTGGCTGATGGAAATGCCTGAAGTCACTGAACGTGTGACCTTTCAAACTTTCTGATTTAATCACTATCACTGCTAATGGATTTGAAATGATCCATCCTGATGGCTCCTGGCTGGAAGAGCAGGGACTGGGATTAAAAAAAAAAAAAAGGTATTTTTGTGTGGCTGGGCAGTGGCAGGAGCTGGGTGCAAGGCTGGTTTAGAGATGGCTGCTCACACAAGTCAGGATCTGATGCCATGTGTTCTAAAAATACCTTGGGAATTTTGCCCATCTGCCAGCCTGGAAGAGCTGGGCACAGGCTGGAGGTTGGGATCCCCTTAGGGGAAAGCAGATAAGCTTCTTCTGCAGCTCAGGTTTAATGCCAGGAGAGATAAATTGTAAAGCTTGCCCTTGGTAATTATTTTCTTGGTTTATGGTTGGGCTTGGCATTTATCACTGATATTTTTTTTTAAATGCACTGTCTTCAACAGTTCCCACTTTTTCCTGGAGATTGATGGTTTTGAAAGCAATGCCACTCCCAGTAACACCTCTCCCCCTGTGTTTTCCAAACCCATGGATTCAAATATTCGCCCGTGGTAAGTTACAGATGCACAAGCAATGGTCCTGCTGCAGATAGATCTATTGTCTTCCCAGCAGCTTCCCCTTATTCTCCTTGGGCCCCAGGGCCAGGATTTCACTTGACTTTTCATAGCTTTGGTCACTTCAAAGACAGAACTTCACTGGACATTTATCTTTGGTTTTATCTACTGCTGTCCTTTCCATGGAATAAATCAAGCCTCAGATCTGAATAAATTTAAGATCAGTATTTTTTTTTTTTTTTAAATCTTAGCCTCTTATTTATGATGCATTAGAACAAACTCCATGCTCTCATTTGGGTGTTTTTTGCTGTGTGAAGATCACAGCCTAGTTTAGAGCCCTGCTCCCAGCTGGCTGCTGACGTCTTCCCTCTATTGCTCATTAACAATCAGACGTGGAAATGCTGAATCTGAAATATTTAAAGCAGCCATTTATGCTCAATGAATAGAGAAAAATTATGACTGGGAAGAATACACTTAATTTTTAAAAGTGTGTGGGGTGCTAACAGCCAATAATTATGAGTAAGGGAAACATGCCACAAATCTGGCACAGTTCCAGAATGGCCAAAGGTTTTTGGGTTTGAGGATGTCTGGTCAGCTTTTAGGAATTGGCTGACAGGCTGATTTTGGTTTTAGAGGAGAGGCGTCCAAATTTCTCCCTCCCATTCAGGAAGTGACCTGCACATGTGCTTTGTCACCACATTACTCAGCTTTCTGCAGAGAAGAGACAGATGGAATAAGAATGGACTCAGAGCTCCCAGCTTTATTTCAAAGAGAAGGGGATACCTGCAGAGTAATGCTGTCCATGCATCTATTTTGCTAATAATTAATAGCTCAGGTTCCCTAAATTATTAACCTGAGGTAGTTCATTGAATCTGAACCTCAGTGAAAACAAAAATACAAGTAAGAAACTAATTTATCCTAATTTTCCTAAGTCAGATCAGCTTTTGGGACTGTGTGGAAATTATGTACAGCAATTACAAAATATCAATGCCATTGAAAATCCTTTAAATATATCACCTAAGCATCTATTTAGAGCCCAGTCCTCAATTTCTTTCATTCAAGTCAGCCACTAAACACTCCTGAATTGCCTACAGTGTTCTGTGTAGTAAATCTTTAGGTGAATCTTTCATTGTGGGTTTGCAACCCACTCACTGCTACTGATTTAGCACTTGTTTTGTGCCAGATGACAAATTAAGCATGTGAAAAGGAAGAATGTAAGCTTCGAGCATTCAGGGTGATGCATAAAAAGCAGTGATCATTAAAAAAAAAAAAAAGAAAAAAGTTCCCACGGTTTCAGGATCTATAGTGGAATAATAGAATAAAACACTAAACAGATTGCTTTCCTAACGTGATCTTTTTAAAAATATAATTAAATCCTGTGAGTCTCTTCATTCTTATCACTCACTTTAAAATCCATGTGGAAGATAAAATGATAGAATTAAAAGGCCAATGTCAAATTGGACTAATTTAAGCTCTAGTGTAGATACTCTGTCTTACCATTGACTGTTTCTTCATGCAATTAGCCAGAATACCTGCTAATATCTTGACACATTTGCTCTTCTTTCTCTGCAGTGCATCTGGAAATGGGGAAGACATGGATTCCCCACAGTCTCTTCAGGATGATGCCACTGAATACAGCCCTAATGTGGACAGCTGTGGGTGAGTGGAGACACAAGTATTTCTCAATATTTTCAAGTGATTAAATCTGTGTAGGGTAGATATTACCTATTGTTCCTGCCATGTTTTAGAAAAAAAGGTCATGTGTTTTAATGCCTTTCTTATCCTTCAATAGTTAAATGTTGAAATAAACAACTCTAATCTCTCAATTTTCATATTTAGTGTGAGGATTCTTTATATATAATGGAGTTTTTTTAGATGGCAATGCAGGATCTACACACCACAATCAGGCATGGAGTATTTCTGCTTGGGGGGAAATATGAAATCATTCTTTTTCCAGTATAAAGGATGATTAGAAAGTGGTGTAAGATATGAGGTTAAGAATTCTCTTCTGCTGTGAGAGCAGCACTGCAGTCAGTTGTGGCAAAGAAGTGTTTCTTAGCCTTTATTCCAGAAGAATGAATAAACTGAAAACACCACAAAATACTTGAAAAATGTGCTGTTTATAATAAAGCACCTTCTCAACAGCCCACTTACCTGCAACTAAGCAATGTGAGAAACGTTCTGAGCTCTCCATGGAAGCGGGGCAAGTTTGTACAGTCTGGGGCAAACAACTGTATTTGCTTTTACTCTTAAAATAAACCAGGACAAATTACACCAGCAATTTCATGATGATTCCTTACAATTCAGTGCTAACACATGCCAAGGCCCTGAGCTGACAAATGCCAGGAAGAAGCTGAAGAGGAACCTGTTCCGAGCAGTGTCCGAGGGGAACGTGGAGGAGCTGCAGCGGCTGCTGGTGGAGCTGAAGGAGCGATCGAGTGCCTGCACCACCCTGCCCGGGCCAGGTGAGCTCTGCAGGCCCCTGGGCCAGGTGAGCTCTGCAGGCCCCTGGGCCAGGGCTGCCCGCTCTTCTGGCAGCTCAGCTGCAGCCTAAACCTGGGGAATATCTTTATTTCCCTGTGAATTTGGGAGTTACGGCACCGGGATGCCCAACAGGAAAACCAGGCTTGCCTTGGAGATCAAGAACAAAGTGAACAGGATGGAGTAATGGTTTGGGAAATAGTTTGTGTTCATCTATATCCCTTAGGTTTCGCCCCTAATGAAGAGAAATTTGATAAATAACAGGGATCTAATCTCAAAATTCACTCTTGTAGATTACCTGATGAAAAAGTTCACAGCTTCAGACACTGGCAAAACTTGTCTGATGAAAGCTCTGCTGAACATCAACGAGAACACAAATGAGATAGTGAACATGCTCCTGTCCTTTGCAGAGGAAAATGGCATTTTGGAGAGATTTATCAATGCAGCATACACAGAAGAGGCATATAAAGGTATTGCCATCTGATAGCAGTTCCAGGTATATGGTTAAATGTAACCTCCATAAAATAACAATGGTTTAAATCCCTTGAACCAACTTTTATTCATTATCACTGGTGCCATCCTTTGTGAAACATAATTAATGTTTTAGAATGTGCTTGAGAGACTCAGCCCTAAATTCCCGTGTCTGCTTTTTCAGGCCAGACAGCTCTAAATATTGCCATTGAGAGGAGACAGTATGAAATCACCCAGAGCCTCATAGAAAAAGGAGCTGATGTCAATGCTCATGCCCAGGGTATCTTCTTCAATCCCAAACACAAGCATGAAGGCTTTTATTTTGGTAAGTAGAATTGAGACATTTCTGGAAAAGTTAAGAAGGAATACCCAAAACTTCCATAAAACAAGAGCTTAATCCAGTACAATCAATATATAAATGTGCTTTCATATATTAAGATGGTAAACACAATATTTTTTATTCTGATTTGAATACCTGAAATAAAACGTGACCACTTGTTGCATTTTGTGATTCTGTAGGTGAGACTGCACTGGCTTTAGCAGCATGTACCAACCAGCCAGACATAATTGAGCTGTTAATGGACAATGCCAGGACCAATATTTCCTCTCAGGATTCCAGAGGAAACAATATCCTCCATGCATTAGTTACAGTGGCAGAGGATTCCAGAACACAGAATGACTTTGTGATCAGAATGTACGACATGATTCTGCTGAAAAGTAAAGACAGAAATCTGGAAACAACCAAGAATAAGGAGGGTTTGACACCACTGCAATTAGCTGCAAAAACTGGCAAATTAGAGGTGGGTGTGATTCCAGTAGCATCTAAGAGAAACTTATGCTCTGAAACATCTCTTTCCAGGCTGGTTGTGCTGTTTTGTATCCATATTTGGTGGGCTAATTTTGTTCAAAACACAAATATTTCCATTGCAGAGTTGTTTTTACGCTTCAAGGTTTCTCTGTAACTCACTCCCTCTGTTTAGAACCAGCCTTCTGTTGTACAGAAATTCTGCATTTACCACCAAACAATTTCAGAAAACTCACTAGAACTGCTCTGTTGTACTGCTGTAGAATTTGGTTTGCATAAATCATCTGCAGTGTAAAGAATTGGCAATGGGATGATTTAGAAAGTAATTAAGTTCGAGGAAGGCATAAATGAACACATGGAAAATTGTCCTTTCATCCTTTAGAAAAATACCTCTGACAGAAAATCAGAAGGCATTAAAAACACTGAACTTATTTCTTAGATGTTTTTCACCTCCAGCACCCCTCACTGAATAACACAATTACAAATACATTAAATTGCACAACTGTACAAAATATTGTAGGTAAAGATGGGAGTTTGGGCAGGTATATTCATGTTCTTTCTCCTTTCCCATGAACAGCACAGCTGCTGACAAATGATCTGTTCATGTTTTAGATTCTGAAATACATCCTGAGCAGAGAGATCAGAGAGAAGCCAGACAGGAGCTTGTCAAGAAAATTCACAGACTGGGCTTATGGTCCTGTTCAGTCTTCTCTGTATGATCTGACAGAGCTGGATACCACTGCTGACAACTCAGTGCTGGAAATCATTGTCTATAATACAAATATTGGTGTAAGTTGCCTATTTATATAAAAATAGCTTGTTTTTTTTTTCTGCCAGTACCTCCATTTTAGATGTCAGCCTTGCGAACAACTGAATTACTTGTGAACAGTAATTTTTGGTTCTCAGTTTTTGTGTCAGGAGCAAGATCAAGTTTTTGCTGCTGCATAATGCCAGCCATAAGCAAATATGCATTCAGCTCCTGCAACACAGGTTAGGTTTTTTGGGAGTATCTTTTCCTACACTGAAGCATTAATGTGACTTAGGAATATAAATATGGCCAAGCTGGTCAGACCAAATAAATTTTACTTAACAGGTTTTTATTTTAGGTGTTTAGGAGTGTTTGATTTACAAAGCCTGGATTTTACATTTGCTGAATTCAGATCCTGCCACAAAACGTCCATAGGGAGCAGGACCAGGAGTTCACAGGAGAGTTTTAGCTCAGTCATAATTCACCAGGCTGGCAATGGCAGCTTATCCCAGCAGGAGGAGGAATTGTCCCTTTGTCCCATCTCAGGGTGGTCTGGCACATCCCTGAGCACAGAGGTGTTTCTAGAGCAGCAAGGATAGCATGGAATGAAATACAGAAAATTCACACCTAAAATTCAGTTTCCTTACAGGCAGCAAATTGAAATATTTAATTTTTTAAATTTTTTTTTTCTCCTCAGAATCGTCACGAAATGCTGACTTTGGAGCCTCTGAACTCACTCCTGAGGATGAAATGGAAGAAGTTTGCACGGCACATGTTTTTTATGTCCTGCTGTTTTTATTTCCTGTACAATGTAACATTAACATTGGTTTCCTACCACAGGCCTAATGAAAATGAAGTGAGTACAGCAGCTAAATCTCAGCAAATTTTACTGACTTAAAAGGCAATAGTATTTCCTGAATTGTATTTAGCATGCTAAAACAAGAGCAGATATTGGAACATCTGGGTATAGTCAGACCATGTGCTCCCACATCAGTGTGGGAGCATCAGATTTGCATTTTGTGGAAGTGACCTACAACACAAATACATGATACAAAGACTGTGAAATTTCCCAAGGTGGGAAGAGGGTATTTTGTTTTTCCTTTCAGAAATAAACTTCTGGTATTTCAAACACCTCTGTTAGGGGGTTGATTGTCTAAATACATCAAGAATATTCTCCCTGGAAGGGAAGGAGTTGTGAACCCAGAGAGTTACAGGTGTGAGAATTTCTGTTGCTTTGCCTTTTACCCTTCAGGGATGGAACTGAGATTTTCCTTCTGGATTTGTCTTGCAGGCTCCTCCTTATCCACTGGCTCTGACCCGAGGGGTGGGGTGGCTGCAGATGTCAGGACAGGTGATGGTTATGTTAGGAGCAATATTTTTAGCCATAAAAGAGGTAAGATTTTTTTTTTAAGTAATAAATATACAGCTAATTTGTAAAGAACTTCTCTAAATTTATGGATCTGCTGCTGCTGATATTGGCAGTACACAATGAGTATCTTTGATATGTGTGATGTTCAAATCTTGGGCACAATCACTTACTCAGAATGACCCTGGTTATATATTTGAGTACAACTGTGAAACAAATAGAAGGATGTTTGCTTTTCAAATTGTCAATGCAGAGATCTGATATTTGTATAATATCAATATTGTCAAATTATTTGCTTTCAGGATAAAATAATTGCAAGTTGTAATGAAAAAAAATCCCATTCTATAACTTTGCCATGTACCATAAGTAATTAACAACAGTAACTTAAATTATGCCAGAGATGACAGAATTTTAACCTTTGAACTTACATCTCTATTAAAAAATGAATTCAATAAGTTACCACATCTTATCAGTAGATGGATTAGTTGACAACACCAGTTAAATTATTTTGAAAAACAGGTTTTGAGGTCTGTTTTCTCTTCCACCATGCCTGTATTTTCTGTTTCTGCCTGCACAGAGTGTGGCCATCTTCCTGCTCAGGCCCTCAGACCTGCAGTCGATTCTCTCTGATGCCTGGTTCCACTTTGCATTGTAAGTCTGACATGTATATATATATTTTTTCTACTATATATAAAGTTCTCTATCTCATGGTCACAGAGAATGTGCTCCTGTAACAGATAGTCACTTTTTTCCCTCAAAATGATCAGTTTTAGAGGGATGGATGTAAGTTTACCTGCAGCTTTTCTTTAACACAAACTATTGGTTGCACTGTCAGTAACAATACCAGGGTGGATGTGCATGGAGTGGATTTTTCCCACTTGCCAGTGTTTTCCCTGTTTGTGGAAAATCTGTAATGATTCTATCAATTAAGATAAAGCTGCAATTAAATGCCTTCTAAGATATTGTAAGGATTCTTAATGTCTCTGTCAGCAAAATCTGCATTGAGCAGCTGTTTTGGAGAGAATAGTTTACATAAATTAAGCTTTAATAAATATAATCCTTACATGTTAATATACTTACACCACTTGTGCTAACCTATTTTATCATTAAATTATAATGCCAATTTCATGGGGAGAATAAAAAAGCAGCATGAAATTACAAATTAAGCCTAACGAGCAAAGAAATCTTGTTTTTTTAGTTTTCCATTCTGTTGTTGGTTTTGTGCTAGTAATTTCTCTTTTACATATATGTTTGTTTTTTAACAGTTTTATACAAGCTTTGCTTGTGATCTTCTCTGTCTTTTTGTACTTGTTTTCCTACAAAGAACACCTGGTGTGTCTTGTTTTGGCAATGGCCCTTGGCTGGGCCAATATGCTCTATTTCACCAGAGGTTTCCAGTCCATGGGCATTTACAGTGTGATGATTCAAAAGGCAAGTTTTTCTTTTATTTTACCTGCCTGATGATACCCTATTGTTCTATAATCTATATCAAGTATATTCAGCAATTATATGTATTTTATAGTTCATTTTGAAATGTCTTTTTTCCAGTTTTTATGCATTATTTCAGGAGAACACACTATTTGTCCTTCTGCAACAGCAGGAACTAGTTTGTATCTTAATATTGACATTTTTATTACATTAAATATGTGAGTAGCTTGTGTTTTTTCCAGCTAATGTAGTTCTGCAATTTAATTGCATCATAATCTGTAATGTCTGTACTGTACAGAATTAGTCACTCTCAGAGAATACACCAAGCTTGAGATAAAAAAATCAGACCTTTGGGTTTGTTTGCTCAAGGAAAGCAGTGTGATGCTTTAGTGTGTGCCTCACCTGTATCCCTGCAGAATTCAAATGCACAAAACTAGTTCTGAATTTTAATTTGTCAACTGTTTCATTCCATTTTCAGGTCATCCTGCAAGATGTGATAAAGTTTTTAGTTGTCTATATCGTGTTTTTGCTGGGATTTGGCGTAGGTAAATATTACTGGAGAAAAGAACTGATGCTCTGTGTGAGTAAAAGTTTTAGCATTATTATGAATAAGAACCCTATTTTCATGAGAGCTCATGCTGGGGTTTCTTCTGGATGTTAAGTTTAGATGTGAGCAGATGAGCCTTGGTCTCAAATCCTTGGAATTTCATTTGGATGTGGGTTCTTTCTGCTTCCTGGAACTGTCACCTGCCTGCTCTGTGTGGCTTGGCAGCTCTGGCTCTCTGAAGCAGTTTAATTCTTTGGGGTGAAATGCCCTGTACTCCTAAATAATGATTGTGACTGAAATTTCCTTGTGCTTTCCTCTCAGCTCTCGCTGCCCTGATCGAGACGTGCCAGGAGGGTGGGGAATGCCATTCCAACAGCAGCCTGGGACCTGTCCTGATGGATCTTTTCAAGCTCACCCTAGGGCTGGGTGACCTGGAGATCCAGCAGAACTCCAAGTACCCTGTCCTCTTTCTCCTGCTCCTCATAACTTTCGTTGTGCTGACTTTTGTTCTTCTCTTGAACATGCTGATTGCATTAATGGGAGAAACTGTGGAGGATATTTCTAAGGAGAGTGAGCACATCTGGAAACTCCAGGTTTGTTTGGGAGGTGCTTGGGCTAAAACCCTCATGTTGACACAACAGCTAAAGTGTGAAAGATAATCCTCATTTGGTTTTGTGTGTGAATAATAGAAATAAATAATTCCAGGATGAGAGAATTGTAATAACTTTGAAATTAACAATCCTAAAGGTGATATCATGGCTTGGATTTCCAACCCATGCACTGTCATGATTTTCATTCCCCTGGATATGTCACAGGATGATGTGTTTCACTATTTTTCCAGGAATCTGAATCCCTATTTGCACAACTTGCCAGTGATTTGCTGTTTTTGGTGTTGGCTGTGGGTGGAGGCTTGACCTGTTGTGAACTGCAAACTGTGCATGCTGTGAAATCAGACCATGGCTAACCATACTCATTTTGCTATTTACTGCCAATAGAGAGCCAGGACTATTTTGGAATTTGAAAAATTCTTACCGAAATGCCTGAGGAAAAAATTCCAGCTGGGAGAACGGTGTAAAGTGGCTGAAAATGACACCAGGGTGTGTTTAAGGTAAAGCAAAGCTGGAATAATGTGCTATCAAGTCTGCTCTCTTTATGCTGCTTCAAGGGTATTTCTCCTCAAAACCCTCTTTAAAATATTTCTATTATCTCTAAAAATTGTGCTAGATGCATATTTGGTAAGAAAGCAGATTTTCATCTTCATATGTTTTTACTGTAGAAGCATCAAATCTGCTTGCAGTAAATGTCACTTTATCATAAGCTCCTTTGAATGTCAGCTTAAAAGCCATCACAGTTAAGTTGATTGGTAATTGATGATTACCATATTAAAGAACTCTGCTGTTTAATGAAAAATACTTAAATATTTCAAGACTGTACTAACAATGTGTGAAATTATGAAGTAGTCTTGGTATTATTCTCACCTTCATATAGTGCCTGATGGTGCAAAAGACATTCAGGCTTTTAGTGCCAGCAAAACAGGTGGTAAAGTGTGACAATCCCAGGAAGGAATAAAGGGGGAAGATCAGTGATGTAGCTGGGGGATAATGCATGGTGATAACACAATTTGTGTGCAATGCAAACAGGATTAATGAAGTGAAATGGACCGAGTGGAAAACCCATGTTTCATTTATTAATGAAGATCCAGGGCCAACAGGTACTGTGGAATTTTATGACACCCTATTTGCAGAATCTTTTCTTCTTAGAAATGCTTTTTGATACAGTTTTATACCTCTAAAAATATAAACTCTCATATTAAACCACACATTATTGCTAGAGAAAGTAATAGTTAATATGGCAGGGGTGTTAAATTACTTTTAAAGACTTGGAGAGAGGGTTGGTGACAAACAAGTTTTGTAACAGATGTACTGGATGACGTCAGTGTTGGCCAGGAAATCCAAGACATCCATCTGCTGCCAGGCAGGAGTGTCCTGGAGAAATGAGCTCCCTCTGGGGTGAAAAATTTCTGTAGAAGATATGGTAGCAAACTGAGCTTGCTGTTTAAATAAAATACATGTTTTTAACAACAAAAAACAAAGGTGCAAAACTCTGATCTTACCTCTACAGTTTCTACCATATCCTGTTTTGTTTACAATGCATTTTTTTGCAGATCCAAGCAAAATTCAAGATAATTCAAGAACTAATAGCAAAAACACCCTGAATACGTTTGAAGAAATGGATGATTTGCCTGAAACTTCTGTTTAGTTGTGCTGTGCTTGACCTGTGGCTCTTCTGAAGGTTAAAAGCATCAGCAGTGGATGCTGAAAGCTTTGTGGCTGTTTTGGACAGCTGTAGCCAGCTGGAACACACAAACTTTCAGTGACACAGTCTGATGGCTTGAACCCATTTATTCAGAGCAGCTGAGCTGAAATAAATGGGATTATTTCACTGGGTCAGTTCTGAGCCTCTCAAACTGTTGCTGTCCAACAGTTTGCCTGATGCTCCTCAAACTTGGCTTGAGATATTTAACTGGATAAAAAAGGTCAAATGTGAGATATTTCTTCCTTTTGTGGAAAATTAAGGTCATCTTGATCCCAATCTGCTGGTTTTTGGAATCTCTAACTCATGAGAAACTCATTTTGTACACTGAAAAAAAAAAAAAAAGTTCTTGTTGTGGAGAAAAGCAAAGCATTTCAGTTCTGACAACGACTATATGAAGTATGTTATTTTGAAATAACAAGGTTCTGGGTACATTTGCAGCTTTTGCATTGACTGTCAGTGTTACTGGAGGCTTGGTCCCATAAGCTGGAAAAAGCCCCCTCAGGTCCCAGTGGCTTTGCCTGGTCTGTTTTACTCTGTGCAGTCCCCAGGGTGTAATTGGAGTTTATTGCTGTTTATTTATTACTATATGTCTGTGCCTCCCCATGAAATAACAGGGCAGAAATATAATTCCTGATGGAGGAGATTTGCTCCAGTCACAACATTACTTTTCCTCCTTGGCTTTTCCATGCTGTTGCATCTTCCTACATAAAAAGTTACGACACTGGAAGCTCTTCTGAATTAATTTTTGCATTCAACCACTTCAGAAAAATCAGAAGTCAGTATTTCTTCTCAAGGTGAAAAAAATTAGTTCAATGCAATGCAATTCCAAAGATTTTTTCTTTTTTTATTCAGAGGACTCTGTTATGCATTTCTGTAGCTCTTATTTCACTACCTGTGATGACCAAGTACTATGAATTATATTTTTAGTTTTCTATTTTATGTGTGTATATATAATGAGAAACATTTGTTCTGTGTACTTTTAAATTTCAATGAACATGTGTCTCCAGTGTCATGGCTTTTCATCAGAATTATTCATGTGGTGCCTGTTTTAAAGGTGCTATTTTAGGTGAGACTCAGGGGAACTCAGTTCTGTGTTTGAATGATAATAAGAATTGCATTGGATTTTGCAGCTGTGGGCAAAATGATCCAAAAGACTTTCTTAAGACAGAAGAGAGCATGAGGGAGCCCTGCAGTGGGAAGGATAATGCAAAATATTTACAGGAATGGTGAATGTGGGCCCTGCTGCCCAGCCAGCCTCCGACAGACGCTGTGTCCTGAATTTCCAGCCATGGCCTGGATGGATGGGATCCACAGGAAACCTCAGCTGTGTTCTGGCAGGGCACAGGAATTGGAGGGGAAGGACATTGGTGTACCCACAGTCCATGTCACACCCCAGCACTGCTTGGCTTTCTCAGTAGGAGATGTGAGCATGAGAAGAAAAATTCCTGTGGTTTCACAATCTTTGATCTCTGCTGGTTCATTTTGCACCAAAGCTGCCAGAGGAGGACATTGCCTCAGGACTGCACAGGTCTGCTTGGATCCTTTCAGTGCCAGTTTTTGTACAAAAGGAAAAAAAATACCTCTTCACACACACTCAGGAGCCAGGCTGGGCCAGGAGGCTTTGGCCACTGGAAACACAGAGATCTCTGTGCTGTGCTGAGGCCACTCTGGGCTGGGAAAGAGCAAAGGCACAAAAAACCCTACAAAAAAAACCCTACAAAAAAACCCTACTGCAGGGCCACTGCCCAGGTACAAATCCGTGTGGATGANTTTTTTTTTTTTTTAATTTTATTGCCATAAGAGTTACACAAAGGCAAGGAAAAATACTTTAAGTTTAGTAGTAAATGAAGATGACATCGCTGTTCAAAGGTAGGACATGACTGTTATCTGGCAAATTAATATTTCATCAAATA
>VZTT01054153.1:30660-47418 GCA_013400855.1 Buphagus erythrorhynchus | reverse complement strand
CACACTCAGGAGCCAGGCTGGGCCAGGAGACTGTGGCCACTGGAAACACAGAGATCTCTGTGCTGTGCTGAGGCCACTCTGGGCTGGGAAAGAGCAAAGGCACAAAAAACCCTACAAAAAAAACCCTACAAAAAAACCCTACTGCTGTGCCACTGCCCAGGTACAAATCCGTGTGGATGAACTCAGGAACAAGCTGGGGGTGGTTTCTAAAAGCTCTCACAGAGAAAATGCCTTCCTTGTGTGGCCACAGAGCTCGGCCACCTCACATCAACCGTGTGCTGTCTCCAGGCTTTTACCAAGGAAACTCTGAATAATGACTAGAGCAGGTAATTCTGTGCTTTTTATACCATGTTTATTTAAATTAAGGAAATAAAACTTGTCATTCAATCAACATTCTGCCCTGTGTTTTTTTTTTTTTTAATTTTATTGCCATAAGAGTTACACAAAGGCAAGGAAAAATACTTTAAGTTTAGTAGTAAATGAAGATGACATTGCTGTTAAAAGGTAGGACATGACTGTTATCTGGACAATTAATCTTTCAGTAAATAATTAATGTGTCCTTATGCAAAGTTCTTAATGTTTATCACCAACTTGTCAAATATGTAAAAAACAACATTAGAAAATTAATTAAACCCCCATTCTTTTCTCTTTTTAAGATGTTATGACAGGCTTTGTCTCTACAGATACAGAACAAGTCTCTCCATATGGAATTCTTCTTAATTTCCATTCTGGAATACTCAGGTATTGTTTGTGCACTGCTCTTCATCAAAACTGCCTCTAAATCTTGCCTTAAATCAGAAGCAGCTTGAATTAATTGTGAAATACACTAAAATGAAATGTAAAGCTTTTTAGAGTATATTCCTCTGAAATCCTGTTTTTAGCTTGTTTTTCTGTTGTAAGTATGGAAACAAAAAAACCCCCAAGGCTTCCACTTGAGCACAGTGGGGGTCAGTCACATAAGCAGATAATGTCATTTATTATACACACCCTCCTCCTGTTTCTCTCTGCCCAGCTTTTCCTTTGTCTCACACTTTGTGTGTTTACCTGAGGAATTAATTTCAAGGATCAGCCCGTTGTAAAAAGTGTTGGCTATTGAGGTTTGGGGTTAAGAAGTAGAAAAGCTGTAATTTTTGTATATAATGTAGTACTGTGGATGAGCTTCTTCATAAAAACTTCATAAAAATATTTATAAATTCTTTGCATTATAGGAGTCTATTAGAACAATAAACAGAGTCATAATCAGCATTATGACAAGAGATCTCAAAGTGCCCAGCAAGGTTAATTAAATTACAATTTAAAATTAGATTCTGCATTTATTTATCCCACAAGTTACTACTGAATTACCCTGGACTTCACAAAGAAACCCACTTTTTATATGCAAAATCTGTAACAAGCTCTTAAGAAGTGCTCTGCTCTGAGACTGGCAACCTGAGGTGTTTTGCAGTGAGTTTGATTTTCTCTGTTTTTACAAAAGCTTGTTTCTTTTCATAATATGCAGCTTCATTAATAAATGTTGGATAGACTGTACAGTTCCCCTGATATGGAATTACTTCTCCATCAAGAGTCAAAAATAGAGGATCACCATTCTTCAGTGGCTGCCAGTCTTGATCCTTAGGGAAAGAAAATAAATAGAATATATTTACTTTCAGGTTTTTGTATATTTTGTGATTCTTGAGTTAATGCTAATTGTGCTAATTTCTGCAGTTTATTGCAAAAGCTTTTAAAATAATTCCTTCTAATCTTAATACATAATTTTGTGTGTCTGGCCCTCATTTTCAGAATTCACTGGTAAAGTGAACTAGAAGGAAACTGCAGATGCTCACAATTGATTGAAAACAGACACTCATTTTAGAATTAAAAATTAGGTTTGTATTCTAAACTATAAGCTATCCTATTGTCTTTTTCTTTGTAGTGATTTTAGAGTCAGTGATTCCCAAGACAGTTCCTGAAATAATGAATGTATGACCTTAGTGAGAGAACTTAACCCTAGGGGAGGTCTAAAGTATTCAATAAAACCCATTGGCAATATTGGCATTTTAAATATTTATTACTAAAATATACAACAATATAGCAGAAGCAACACAGGAATAAGTAGAAAATGTCAGCAAAGGAAACTATTCTAGAATTTACCTGTAGTTGAGGATGAATTATTGCAATAATTTCACCATTCTTATTCCTGGGATAATCTACTTTCTCCATTATTTTAAAAACCTCAACTGTGCATGGTGGAAATTCCTTGCCTAGAAAGAATAAATGTAATTTAATGTCAAGATGAAGAACTGCCTGTTAAAAAGAACATTGCATTATTTATTCTCTGCACAATGGCTCAAATCATCAGGTTGTCCCTTCAAAGCCAAGTTTTAGAAATATAGTCCAGTCATGTATTGGGGCATATGAAGTTCAAATCTAAATTTGCTACTGAAATATTACTTTTCACTAAAAAAGACCTATTTTGTAGATGAGGAAATCAATGAAAGATCTGTTTGCTAGTGTTGCACAGCACTGAGTGGTATCGAAACATTTTAATCTTTATTATTTCAGCACGATAATGGAAATTCTTACATGCATAACTGCATTATTTTCTCTCTATTTAAAAAAAAACCCCAACCCACTGACAAAATATACTCTGAAATAATTAAAAACACTTATTTTGTCAGAGTGTATTTTTGGTAGTGCACAAGTCTGGCTTAAATTTTTTAATTCTCCCCCCACCTTTTACTTGTTTAACTGTAAAATGTTATAGCCCAAATAATTTTTAAAAATATTCTTCTAAAACAGCCCACTGACGTGACACAGGATGCTGTAATCTCTCATTACCTTCATTAAAAAGTTGCACAAAATCAAGGCCATGTTTGACAATCTTCCTCATTTTGTCCAAAACATCAGCTCTAGCAACACCTTGTGGCTGGGGCCCCACCTCGACACCTGTTTGGAGATGAGGGAGATCATTAATGTCACTGCATGTCACCATCACACAGTACCTGCTTACACTGCACAGCAGAAAGAAATGTCTGATGGGTCAGTATTTAATGTCTAAGAGAGACGGTAAGACACAGAATTATGTGGGTTTTTAAGGCAAGCAAGTCCTTGTCATTTATTATAAATGTTTTCTGCAAAGGGTGGGTAAATTGAGTTTAAGGATTTCTGTGTTTTGTAAGCCACAACTCTGACTGTATAAATCAGAACTATTCAGAAGAATGGATAATCACATACATTCATTTTGGTAAATATAATGTCCAACAAACAGCTCCTGGTGCTCAGAGCACTCTGCATAAGGCAGTGAACACATCTGAAAACAGCCACATTTCAAAATCCCTTCTGGTGGGCTCAAAGAACCTTTAGATTTGATATTTACCAACAGGATGTTTTGCCACAGACCGAGTTGTTGCATATTTCAGGCTGGGATGTTCAATCAGCAGAACAGGACAAGGTTCTGGAGCCAAAGCGTTCTGTGGAGATGGTTTAAAAATGCCTTTGTTATGCAAAATGGTTTAAAATGTTGAGCCACAAAAGATTACTGATGCAGAAGTGATTTACACAATGTCTTCAATATGTTGCCTTTATTTCAGGGCCCTCAAGGAAGTAGGACATCTTTAGAAAATGCACAAAGCTGTGTTTGTTGGTGTCTGTTCCATTAACTGATGCCAGGCAGCTCCAGTGAACCAGAACTGAGCACAGTTCTAGTCTTGAACTGCCAGCAGAGAAAAAAAATCTCCTCAGCATGGTTCCAAAAGTGAGAACTGAAATACCATAGAGCAGATTTCAACTATTTTATTTGGGGTTAGACTCCAGTTCTCTTATGAGGACACAGATTGTGAATTAAGCCTCATTTTAATCTTCTTTATTGGCATATTTGCTACTTGAGGCTTCTTTCTTGATGACTGCCCACCATTACTCTTCATATAAATTTAGGCAAAAGCTTTTTAGATCTTCATATATTTTTTATAAGCATGTGAAAAGAATACATGTAATAAGAGAAAAAAAATATTTGAAAAGACCTTGTTTCTAAGGGGAGAAAAAAATTAAAATTCCACACCATTGACCCAACCTGGTTTCCATCTGTCACTGTCCTGGTCAAACCAGAATTCAAGCAAATTATGCTTAAAGCTGCACTTCTGCAACCCTCACTCTACCAAAACTTATCAGCTTCAGGAAGAGCAGAATCAAAGAGCTTCTAAAGACACATCACTGATAAGGGAACATTGTCATTACCTACTTCCATTGTCTGTTACATCTCTTTATTTAATGAAATTAATGTTTAACTATTCAGCATGTGTAACCCAAATTTATCCAAGTTCCTGACAGATCAGTGTGAAGGCAGATTAAACTGCATTAATTTTCATAGATGTTATTCTAAGTATTCCTCTTTGCCCATCAGTCTTAATAATGCTCATTTTAATACATGAAGATATGATGAGTTTAAATCTGAATTACCTGATATTATAATTAAATTAATAATTGCCTCTGATTAAAAAGAAATCCTATAAGTAATGAAGTATTTTAAACAGTTTTGCAGAAGAAAAAATAGTATATGTAGAGAAACTACAAAATAATACATAGTAATACAACATTACAACTAATAATCTATTTTAATAGTTCATTTAAATTAGTTTTACCTTGATATAATGAACCATTTGAATTGTAAAGTCATCCCTGGAGTTTTCAAGAATAATGGTACCACCCACGTTAGAAGTGGTGTTGTGAAGGTCAAAAATAAGGTCATAGGCATCATCACTACCTTTGGGACCAAATATATGATTGATTTCCTGAGCCCTCCTCACTTCATATGGAATATCTTCCACCACTGGCCTGCTGTTAATATCAGCACAAAGAAATTAGTAAGCTCATTCCACGGCTTTAAAGTCAACAAAATATGTATTAGCCTTTTCTTTTTACTTTAAATCCAAAACTGACTGGAGTTGAAATCACCTGTTTAATTACCAAACTTCAAATTGGCTAAATTTGTTGAAGAAAGCAAGTATGATTGTCTAGAAATTGTTTTATTATTCTGTGTCTTGTGCAGAAGGGTATTAGAATTATTTAATCAAGTTTTGACTGGAAATGATTTATTTCTCCTTACATCCCAAAATTTCCCCCTATGCATAAAACTAACAAAAAATTTAGCAACAACATAGAGCACTTCTAAGACTGGATCCACCTCCTGCTGGAGACCATATTCAGACCACATCAGTCCATGATGTTTTGCCTTGGACATCACCCTCAAGTTTTTTTCTAACTTGTTTTATTTCTTGTCTTCTCATGATCTGATCAGACTTTTACAGTCTATTCCTTTAGGATTCTTAACGCTCAGTGAAGATTTTGCAGCCTCAAATCTGTTCCTCCAAAGTTTTAATATTTCTAATTTCAGGAGACTCTGTGTATCACATAATTCACCTTTCTATTCTTTAGCTCTGCCTTTGAAATTCAACACTTCTTCACATTTAACTGTTAATTAATAATTTTTATTGAAGCCAGTGAGCTTGATACCACTGCTTTCAGTAGTATCAAGATTTCACTCTCCTTTTTCTTATTTTGTAAAATAATTTGTGATCTTGAAGGTTCTACACTTAAGGGACCAGGGGAAGGTACTTCAAACACTCAGTAGCCCTGTAATAGGACCAGGCAACTTCATAGTATTTACTGAAAAATATTAGTTAAAATATGAAGGAAACCTGCAGGTGTCTTAATCTGGTGTTTTTTCAAGTGTTCTGTGTTCAAAGCAGCTGAAACCAAACAAAACTAACTTTTTTTGGTATGTTTTTCCAAAGCAAACAATTAAAAGAATGGCCTCAATCCTTATGTGTTAACATCTGCTTATCTTAGATGTAATAATCAACAACAAAATTCTAAGATGAAAAGCCAGATGGAAAGATGTGTAGGATAAGAATAACTGCCTGCAAAATATATACAGTAAGTATTCTGTTCTGTGATATTCACCTTTGCCATTAAAACTTTTCTGAAACAAGAATTACCTGGTTAGCAACTATACCAAGAATATTTATATAGTAAAGTATGCCTCTGGAATAGATGCCTCAAAATCATAGAAACATCAAATCCTATTAAAAATGTAATATCAGTTACTATTTTACAGTAATTATAGACAGTATTTCTTTTAAAATAATGAGTCAGTTAAATTACTGAGGTTTTCTGTTATGCTTTTGCCTTAGAATAGATTATTTCTAGCTTCATGTTTTTCTAATTTCAAGTTTTCACCTTTTAATGTACATAACTGGAATTAAACACACTTCCCTGATTTCTGTGCCATTCTTTAAAATACTCAGATGTCTATGTTTAATTGCTTTTATCTGCTGTTTCTTAGAAGTGTAATTGTATTCAGAAGTGCTCCCAAACTGAATTGCACAAGACATGAGAAATAATGACTCTCTGAGTCAGAACAGTGGTACTCCAATTCACACAAATGCAGCTCATCTAATACTAATTTAAAATTATGTTTGAGATAATGTGTTGGTTTCAGACTGATTTTACCAGCAATAGAAGTGAGTCTTTTAACACATGCAATTTGTTCTCTTTTTTTTTGGGTTAAAGGTCAGTAATTTCAGTTATGTGACTGCACTGTTATAAAGTAGTAGGGGAACTTGTGTTCAACATTTTAATCTGGAAAGAATTTTAAAACCCGGAAAAGCAGAACAACAGAAAGCACAACTGCTCTTACCCAAGACTCTCGGGGTCAAAAACCCGGTTGAGATCACAGTCAATGTACCTGGTGCACCTCTCCACAGCTCTGGGGTTGGTGAGGAATGGTTTCACCTCCACTCCTGCTCTCTGGATCTCGGCTCCATCCTGCTGCCAGTGCCTGACCAGGAGCACCCCCGATAATTCATTGCCGTGGGTGCCCCCGAAGAGCCCCACCCGTCTCACCCGAGCACACGGGGAACTCATGCTCAAGGAAAGCTGTTCTCTCTGAGGAAGGGAAAAAAAAAAATTCTTTCCAGTAGGAGAGTCTTTCTTCTGATAAGGTCAGATGCAAAAGAAAGTGAATGGATTTCTCCCAACAGTTCTCAACTCAGTTTTGAGGCGGGATTTTTCCAACCTCCCTCCCCAAGGAGCCTCCCCTTCAGTTTCTGTATTTAGTAACATCTCCGAGGCTGTTAATGGCACTGTTCCACAGTCCAAAAGTTAACTCTGGGCAGTCTTTATAATACATGATCTATAGGGAAATCCTGTGCTAATTAACAGTGGAAAGCACTGTTTTTACACTTAAATATCAGGCATTTTTGCACTGCAAACTAGGTGTAACAGGTATTTTTGGGTATGTTTGAAGTTACATAAGTATTATATAAGGTCAGAGTGATTTAAAGTGAGCAAAATAACAATTGTGTCTTGGCTCTAGTCCAGCACACAATGCTGAAACATCAAGTATTTTCATCTTAAAAAAGCCAAGAACAGCTAAGTTCCTCAAAGCACGCCCTGGCTTGTACGACCTTTTTTGTTTTAGAAATCCTAAGAACAGTGATTAGAAGGAATACAAGCTGAAATTACAGTGCAATTTATCCACGACTGACTTACCCAGAGTTCTGGCTCCAGTTCTATCTCTGGATCTGCTAACACAGACCTCTAACACATTGAAACAACTTTGCCAGGGACGACCCTCTAACTTCTGCAGTCTCTTACTAAAAAGGAAACAGATCTAGACCACGATGGGACAATAGGTCTGTTCTCTCCCCCAAAAAAACTTTACTCAGCAACTTTTCTTCCATTTCTAAAAGCGTTCAGAAAGGCTTCTTAAGCTTAAGCCAAAGAGCAGCTGTAACTTCCATCCTGAGAATCAAAACGTTTAGAATAGAAGGTCATATTAACAGAAAAATAAGCTTTATTGCTGTAAACGACAGAAGTATTTGCAATTGGTATGTGACTCATGATATAAACATAACAGATTGCAAGAGAATAAAGAATGTTTATTGAACAATTAATTTTCAGTTATGTGACTGCACTGTTACTGAGACAATATTTGGCCAGTTCCTGAAAGGCTTTATATCCCAGTCTGACAGACTGTAGGTCTAGGAAAAGCTAAGCACAGGATTTATCTAGAATAGTCCTGCCAGGAATATAATTTCTACAGAAGTTGCTCTCTTTGTTTCGGTTCACGCATTCAGATTTTGCTGAACCTTACAGCAAGTTAATACAGAGAGACTGTTTACTTAAATACTCAGCTGTATTACTCTGTACTTAGGAGCTGTCAGATATTTAATCAGAATGAGTAATTTATTAAACAAAGCAGTAAAGTTGCATTTTACAGCACTGGACAGCCTGTGCTGTCCTTTGACCCCCGTCTCTCTCTAGCAGTGCTGCCAGAATGGTGAGTGCCACAACACCCGAAAACATTCAGATTCACCCACTCTGAATGTGGGTTTACTGAATTTAAACACAGCAGCAGTTTGAAGAGTTAACAACAAAATGCAAACATGCAGGGCTGGAACATATAGTTTATCTTTTATTGTTGCTGGCACTGTAATGGTTGTAATTCCTTCCAAAGCGCTGAATGAAACACAGAGATGTCTGTGCACTTACTTAACATGCAAGAAGTTTGTCTCCTAAGAAGAATGTTTTTAGGACAGAGACAGTGAATTTCCAAACACGAGTTTAGGAACTAAACCCATGGAAGCTTCTTTTATCCCCTTAGAGCAGTTCCCATCCAAACACTTTAACTCCTGGTGTCCCAGGGCCCGCCAATTTGGGAATGAATGGAAATTCACATGGAAAGTTTTCACTCTTCAGGGTTAAGCACTGGGAACCATCCCTTATTCCTGTGCTTTGCCAATACTCACACTCTGAAAAAGGATGTGGGATATTTAGTTTAGTAACAATCCGAATCGGTTTGATGTGCTGCATACAGATATTTGGGAGTGTTTCTGAAGGAAAAGTTTTACTAAAACAGGACAAGATCCAATCGTGCCAAGCACTCAGATTTTAAACAGGAACCAGCCATGTGCAAAAGCCAGGACAGCTGAAAAGACCAACAGGGTGAAGAATGCCCTTAGTTTTATTTACAGCCAGGTTTGCAGCCACACACTTCAGGAGATTCAGGTCCTGCCCCGGGTTCTCTGAGGGTGACGCTACACCGGTTCCTCGGGGGCGGGGGTAATTAATGAAATCCCACCGAGCGGGTAATTAAAGGGTTCTTGTGTCTTCCAGCCAGCCCCGGCCGCTCCCGCCGTGCCCTCAGCGTGAGGGAACGGGCACCTCATCGCCTTCACGCCATTTTCACACCGGCTGAGGCGGGAGCGCGCGGGCCGGTGTCTGTTGTTTTTGGCGGGCTTCGCCTCAGGGCTGACCCTCAGGGCTCACCCTCAGCGCCATCCTTCAGCCCCGTCCCTCAGGTCTTCGACTCAGGGCTGACCCTCAGCCCCATCCCTCAGGGCTGACTCTCAGCCCTGTCCCTCACAGCTTCACCTCAGGGTTGACCCCCATCCCTGTCCTTTAGGGCTTTGCCTCAGGGCTGACCCTCAGTGCCATCCCTCAGCCCTGACCCTCAGCCCTGTCAGCGCTGCCCCTCAACATGGCCCTGACCCTCAGCCCCCTCCCTCAGGGCCTGGAAGTTGCAAAGAGCAGTTGCATCTTAGGCGTGCACCTGTGGATCTTCTAAATTCAGTACAGCTGCTTCTGTGTTTTAGGGCTTGTGTTTGAAATTATGCCAGTCACTGGAGCTGCAGTGTTAAGAGAAACTGCCATAAAGTCGCGTGAAATTTGAATGTGTTTGTGGCATTAATTAGTTTGCTTTGTTTATCTGACTTCCATAGACAGATTTGGAGTAATCAATCCATTGCTGCCTGTTAAAATTCAGCAAAGAAATGAAAAGGAGTTTAGCTGACACCTCAGCTCGCAGCACAGCAGGTACCAGACCTTCTTATGTGCCTTTCTGTTCACACCTCATTATGCTTTTATATACACATAAAATACACATAGTACATTTATATATGTAGTGTTCATACAGGATATTCAGTGTTTAGCCCTAAATCCCTATTTCCTGAGTGGATTTGCATGGGTTGCCTGCTTATTGCAGCACAGGGTGAGATTTTAGATGGATTCAGGGGACTGGTCACTCAGGGAAAGGTTTCATTCATGGGATTATGTGCAGGACAGAGGGCTGGGAATATAAATTCTATGAGGGAATGACCTGTTATGTGTTTATGAAATGTAATTCTTATGTGTAATGGAAAATAATTAAGTCATTTTATTTATGTATTTTAAGTGTGGATTGTGTATCCTTTTGCTATTAGTATAGCATTACTTAAATTTTAATTTTAGGTTGTCTGCCTGTACCACTGTTCAATCAGAAAAAAAGAACTAGACAGCCCATCACTTCAAATCCACTTAAAAATGAACCAGGTACTGGTTCTGGGACTCATAGTTATGACTTCTCTACTTCATCATTCGGTAAATAAGACATATTTTATTTTTTTACTGCCTCTGAATCCAAATAAAACTTAACTTCCTGATTGTATTCTATGAAATCAGACACTGTCTTTATCAAGAACTATATGCATCCTTTATATCTATTTCTGAAAAGTTCATTATGTACAAATTGTCCTCCAGGAAATTTCTTTCTCCTCTATACAATTGAGCTTTTTATATTTCTTGCCTAGAGGGAGTTTGACTCTTTGTGTGATGGAGAATGAAGTAGCACTGGCATTTAAATAGAGTCTCTTGAAACTGACCTTTGTTTTCAGTTGATTTCAATCAACATTCAAGTCCTGTGTTACAAGAAGAAACATTTGTAGGATGTCTTTCTTATACTTCAGAAAGGAACTTCTGTTCTTCAAATTGGGCTTGGAAAGAACAGTGCAGATTTCTGCTTTTAGTGCTTTCATTATGTTTTACTTGTAATAAAGTTTAAAAGTTTTCTTAAAAAAAAGTCTCCGTTGCTAATAAGCCTAATGTTTCTAACTGAACCATTGTCTAGAGAAGCAATCTACTTGTTAGAAGTTGTCTTATAATTACAAATATCAAAGGATCACATTCCTCTTTTTTCTTTTTTCTTCCTCCTTCCTGTGTGAACCTGTTTGTGGGACATTAAGCAAAGTTGGAGGCCTACAAAGATTTATTACCTTTCAGTCTTTTCCATTTTTTTCCCATTTTTGTCCATATTCAATCCTTTGTCTTTTGAAAATTAGGCTGGGGAACTGCAAACCTAGAAGTGGATGAACTACAGAAAGCAGCAAACAGTGGGTATGTAAAAAGCAAGTTATTTGTTGTTTTTTTTTATTTTTATTTGGATGTTAATTGTTTCATGAACAATCCATGTGTCTTACAATAAAGCTGCTGCTGTGTCATTGATACTGTAAACTTGTCTTTGAAAGCCAAGCAGAACATCTGATGGCTCCTTCCCTTATGAAACCACCAAATGCATCAAAGTTTAATTTAGCAAATGCTGGGAAAAACTTGTCTGCCTGCAGGTTGGTGAAGCCTTTAATGTCTATTATCCTTCCTTTTTGTTCTTATGTGAAAATGCATCTCACATTTTCTCATAAGCCTGTAGTATTCAAAGAAACCCTTTTAATATCCTCTCAGAGGAAACCTTGTTCATTTTATTTTAGAGTTATGAAAATATGTGAATTTTGGGTCAGGAAAGATCCCTTACACAGGGCAGGACAATAAGTGAGCAGGGTTTCAAGGCCTGTTGAAGTCAGATGGATTTATGCACAGGTGTAATCACTGCCCTGTATATGCATAAATTTGGTGTAAACACAAGTGAGTTTTGAGGTATTTAAAGCTAAAACAATTTATGGATTGCTTTTATATACTTTAGTCACATATCTGAGTATTCAGAAGAGGTGCTGTGATACTGAACTGTTGTATTGCAGGAACAGAAATGAATATACACCTTTAGGTAACACAGCAAATTCAAGATCTGATAATGGAACTTCTCGAAAGTTTGAGAACTTTTCAAGGAGTTTGAAAACTGTCCAGCAGCAAAAGCACCCTGACAGTCATAACCCATCCCAGCTCGTCAAAACAGACACATCCAAAGGACAGTGGCCAGTGAAACCCAGCACTGTGGCAAGAAGTCTGCAGGATCATAGTCCAGCATATAAATTTAACTACAATACTCAGCAAAATAAAATGAACAAAACCCAATTTGGTTGTGTCCCTGAAGATAAAAGTCAGGTAAAACTTATGGGCAGGGTTAATAGAAAAGAGACAATGAAGAAAGCAGTTAAGAAAGAAAACTGATGGAAGATGAGGTTTTTATCAGCCCAAGTTGCCTTAGTAAAACCTGGAGTTTTTGGAAATTTAGAATTCATACTGTAATAACCTAAAATCCTCAGTAAAATGTCAGGTAGTTGTTAGTATATTCTGAACAAATGCTCTAATTTAAATTTAATTATTGCCTATTTAACATGATAAATAAATGCCTATGTGCCCTTTAAAATTGCAAGTGTGTTTGTCTAACTTAAGCTTTTGTCTTCATTTGAAAGGAAATTTCATCATCTCAAGTAAAAACGAAAATAAAAAAGAATTCTTTGCGAATCCTGTCTGCAGTCATTCAAAGTGTGAGGCACTGGAGCCAGTATGCCTATAAAACTGCACTGTTATTTGAAGTTTTAGGTAAGTATAGTAGTTTATAATAATATAATCTGATAATAATGCTAGGGCAACAACAAGAGAGAATTTTTCAATAGCTGAAATACTTAAATCCACAAAATACTGGCAATGAACACCATCTAATTTCCCTTCTGTTTAACTATCAAAGGTGACTGAAACAGGTACAAAATTAACAATTCAGTCATCCTCCAACATCAGGTTTTTCCATCCTCTTTCTTTTCTTTATTTTTAGACTGTGTTAGAATAAAATTTCCTGTTTTGTAGGAATCTTCTGTGGAGTGATACAGTTTTACAATAATTTTTAATATAATTAATCTTGGAATGATTAATTTTTGCTTAATGGGACAGGCACACTGGATTCTGCAGTCACACCTGGAGCAAAAAGGGCAAAGAACTTTCTTCTGAGAGATGGAAAGGAGACCCTGCCTTGTGTGTTTTATGAAATTGTGAGTATTCTGTGTCCACACATGACACAGTCACCACTAGCTCCAATCCTTTTTATGGATGCAAAAAGAAAACATAAATTTACTGTGCAGAAGGCAGGCTGAATGTTTTTACTATATTGCTCCCAGTTTAGAGCAATAGTCACTACTTAGGCATCTTCAGACCTGTTTCAGAGGAGCAGGTGAGACTTTGAGTTTAGCTTTTAAGTAGTTGGTAACAGCAACAAAGCTGATGTAAAAAAGTCTTCTGTTTAATGTAGCCCTCAGAAAGCAGCCATGTGGAAAGCTTTTATGTGAGGTGATGTAATTGTTTTATGTGTTTATTATACTTCAATGAAGGACCGTGAGCTTCCACGACTCATTAGAGGTCGAGTGCACAGGTGCATGGGGACTTATGATGCAAAAAGGAACATTTTCAAGTGCGTCTCTGTAAGACCAGCAACTGCTCAAGAACAGAACACTTTCCAAGACTTTGTTAAAACTGCAGATGTTGAGATGACAGCATATGTAAAAACTATAAATGAAATGTAGAAGTTAAAATGGTTGTGCAAACCCCAGATTTAATTAGTTGTTGACCATAAAGACTGGACATGCTACAACATTTACCAAAACTACCAGTGAAAATGGGCTTAAACATTTGAAAATATCACTGTGCTGTGTTATCCAACAAATGCTGCGTGGTGTTCATTGGGTTCCCATTTATGTGTTACTTCATTCATGTTTTTTAAAAAAATAAATGATCAGTATAATACCTGTATAAAATAACAATAGACCTTGAAGCTGTAGGAAGATTCCCAAGGACACAGAGGAATTAGAAAAGAAGGAATGATTTGAACACAGAACTTCCTTGCCTTTGCCACAGAAACATCTTTCATGAGGGAAGGACCATGTACATGTTTATGTACCTTTGCCTTCAAACATTAGCTTTCATAGATTATTCCTGCTGTTCTTATTTCCTTTTCCTTACTTCAGAAGCTTTGAATCAGATCTATTGGGAATTGCAAAACAAAAGAGTTGTCAAGAAAATAGCAAACAGTAGGAGGATTTTTTTTATTATTTTATTATACAGTGTTGGCAATTGGAAATTTCACATTTAAAATAATTGAAATATTGTATCCAACAAGTCAAATACAGAAAACAGTTAATATTCTAAAAAGGAGCCAGCTAGTCAACGCAGAAACACATTAATGGAAAATACAGCTTTTAGTTACACTTAAAAAATTATATATTTAGAATAAAACTTGAACCTGTCCAGCAAATTGTAACAGGAAAACGCTTTTACACAGTTTAACGCGCAGACAGTCTTTATTTAAAAAAGTGATCTGTCAGTGTGAGCACAGGCATTGTCAGCAACAGGTGAGATCTGCAGGATGTGCTTTACCAACTACTGCAAGGATCACTGGAATTATCATCACACCTTCAGTGTGAAGGGGGCTCAGAGCATGGATGCTTCAAGGAAGGTTTTGCCAATCCAGTTGTAGAGGTCATGTACACGTGTTTGATTCATTTAAATACTATAAAAATATTATAAAATGTTAAAGGAAGCTCCAACTGGAAGCATTAGCTTGACTCATAAAAGGTGCAGAATATTGCAGGATGCAGAGGTTGATGACTTGCACAGCAGAAGTTGAGCTTTTAGAAGTAAAATATTTGGTACAGCAGTGTTTTGAATTGTGAGACTGCTGTAATTTAAAACTGATTCCAGTTAAGTGATTGATGCTTCCAGTTCTGCACATATGAAACTTATGTTAATAAGTAATGACAGGAATAGGTCCTTTGTCTACTAGGTGTGTTATGGCTGTTAATAAAAATCTAAAATAATTTTACTTTTCAGGAAGTGTTTAGATCTTTGCAAGAGGAGTTTCTACTTGACACTAACAAATCACTTTTTCTAGTGAAACATTTAGTGAACAGTCGTAAACATTACACAAAACAGAAAAAACCCTACTCAATACAGTTTATACACACTACTCAACATTTTTCAGTTGTTGGGTGATTTTTTTTCTTGACCATATTGATCCTGTCTTGTTTAATGGTTCTAGTGTAAAGGCACAGGTTGGTTAGGAAAGAAAAGCCTGCATCTCTGTCTCTCTACTTTGTGGTGATTAATTTGTTTTTGCATGTTGTTTGTTATTCCTCACTTTTCTGACTCTTACATGAAAATTATCAATCTCAATTCATTAAAAAAAGTGTAAGACATCACTGAAAAGCACATTAATATACAAAAGTATCTGAAATTTATTCTTCTTACTTTAGGGCATTCCTTCAACCTATTTTATTAAATATTTGGAAGATTTAATTTCTCAGTCCCTGTGAGCAAAAGTGCAGAGCACTCATGCTCTCTTTCTCAGTGTACTTTATTCTGCATTGGAATCTGTATTTTCAAAGTTTGCTTTGTTTATGTGCAGAATTTGCTTTTAGCAAATTTTTGCATGGAAATGTAACAACAGGACAATTATTTTGGAAAACAATGCAATGTTCCACTGAAGTTTAGAAGGGTGAAGAATGTAAACAAGACTGCAGAAGTCTTTGATGTATATTAAAATAACACAGTGATTGTTCTGTTTGCATTTTCTTATACATCCTCAACATATCTCTGTCTGTCCCTTCATGTACACCTTCCATTAAAAAAAAAATAAAATTTCAGGAATTAGTTGGACTCAGCTAAGTGAAGAATAATAAATTTGATCACCTGGTTTGTGCCAAAATACAAAACTAAGAAGTACAGCTCTGAATTAAATATAATCTATGTGATTTTTCTTTTTAATAAATAATAAAAAATAAAAGATGAGAATAGAATTAGAATTAAATTTTTATTTTAAATGAAAAAACACAACAGTGGTGTGAGATTAGAACCCAATGTTTCTTTTGCTTAAGGCAATCAAGTGCACTTATTTCAATGCTTGATAATAATGAATTCAGTGCTATTGTGTAAATTACACCTCACAAAATTTCCCTACAGACTAATGAAATATGGCCATTTGTAATTCTGACACAGCATCAGATTTTTGCTAGTCATGATCAATAGCATTTCACTTCACTTTTTTGTTTTACAATCTGGACTCTGAATTGCAATGGAAATACTGGAATTAGTTCATTCTGGCTTGTATTATCTCTACAGGTAAGGGCCATTGGGCACAGACATTTTTGTAAACAGAGATTTTTTCTTTTCAGCCTTAAACAACAAAAACCCAAAATCTACAGCTGTCATAGTTCAAAACATTTTGTTAAAATCCACCTAGAAATATAAGTTAAGAAATACTGAAAACAAATTCTTAAGATTTTTTTTCCTGTTGTTAAAGGATTAAATCATCATGAAGCCTTTGGAAGTAGTTGGAGCTCTCAGAAAAAAAGAAATTTCAGTTTTACCCAAGACTTCATGAAGATGTCTCTGTATCTTGACAATTAGAACAGAAGTAAAAACTGTGCCCAGAACTTACAATATGCAGGTGCTGCTAATATATATAGATTAAAAAGAAACTTTTTTCTTGTATACAATTCTTTTTAGCTATCAATCTTAATTTTAGGCTGTGGCTACTAGTAGGTGCTTTTTCTCACTAATCAAAATAATTGTAACAAAATATCATTATTGATTTTAAAGTTACTGGGTTCATAAAAGTTCTGACATTTCACAATATATCAAAAGTGAATTGAAGCTTTTACGACTCAGAATTTTGAGACACAAAAGAAACTGGGAGGTAGACAGATGTTTTGAGGATAAACTGATTTTTTTTTTGTCTAAGGCATTATG